>ML784877.1:912424-922877 GCA_009831015.1 Picea engelmannii | reverse complement strand
TACATTAAATATTGAATCCTCTTACCAAGGGACGATATTCATAACCCCCTTCGGTGTGCCCCTTCTCCCTACAATGTTTTTGGGATGTTGTTATTAAAAGTCTTCTATTTTGCAAGCCTCTGCAATCATAGCAAGGGAAATAAGATTTTCCATCGCCCCTCGCCTCTAATGTCGCTCTTAACCGAGCAAGCTTCCTATCATTTTCATTCATTGTGACAAATCCTTGTCCTAACAAGTTATCGTCTTACCTACACCATACCAAACATTAAGCTGTCAATTTTTTATATTTTGTCTACTCCTTTCAATTATGATATGTTTATTCACAGTGACCTACATCTTTATAATAAGGTCAACATCTTTATAATAAGGTGATCATATGTGTAGAGGATCAATATCATGATGACATAGATAGCATCTTTATAATAAGGTCACATGTGTACAAATGTTTTCTTTATATAATAATGACATATACACCTAACATAAGTTTAGGGTTAGTGTTTATGTATCTTATTAGTCCCTGCTAAAGCAGGGAATATAGCAATCAATTACTATCATTTCACCGATTAGGGTTGAGTTTCAAGAGAAATTCCATATCTTTATCAATGAAAAGAGAGAGATATTATAGCTACAATTGAAGGGAAAAGGATATGTGGATTCCATAAACCTAGAATATTATGGAATCCACATACCCTTTTCCATAGAATATACTAACTATATCCAAAAACCAAAGACATGAAATATGGTATAACTACACATATTATATAAATATATTATCAAGGAAAAAATAAGCTAAATGTAATTTGGACATTTGAAGAAAAATTACAAGTTAAATGAGTACATCAATAAAAAATAACATACAAACCTTGCAAGTTCAAAATCCGAGCTATGTAGATCGAGAATTGGATTTGTTCAACCGGTGGGTGATGGAAAAAATAAACAGCTCAAACAAAATCCAAGAACAGTGTCGCAACTATAGCAATTGTGTCACAAAGTCTCTTAATGTCACGTATATATAGATAAAATAGTGAACTAGACATTAACACTAACCAATGAGATAGACAAAATTTTCGTTGCTATTTCCATGAAATTTTGTCGCTATAACGATGAAAATCCCGACTAGGTTAAATTTAGATTTTCGTCGATATTGTGACGAACTTTCCTGGCAATAGAGATGAAAATCGCACCCTGTTTAAAAAAAATATGAAACTAGTGGAAGCATGGAAAATTTTCGTGGAATAATCCGCCCATATGTAGTAGTGTGTGGGTCCGGATAGGGTAAGTTGGTACATCAACTTGCTTGTGTCGTAACTTTTTCATATGATCTTTGTTTTAGGCACATGATATCCCATTGGAAAGGTCTATTCAAGAACTATACATGTATACTTTATACACTAACTTTGCATATAGTGTGATTTTGGTGATCCCAAAAAACATTGTTTAGGGCCTCAAAACGACCCCGAAAGTTTAGGAACCGAAAAGCTAGAAACAAAATTGCTAAGATGAAAATTGTATGTGAGCCAATTAGAATATGTGGGTGGCCACAAATATCCACCTAGATCAATCCTCCCCCCTTAGGAAGCAATGGTATACATTGTGTTGATTTCCCCCATCAGATGAGGAATTTTCTGCTAAATTTGGCCCCGGGTGAGCCACTTTCCTTGGTGTAGGCTACTCCGCTTTGACAACATGATAAAGTTGAAGATTATATTTGTGAGTTACCTTGACCTCTCTGTCAATGATCTGATCAGTGGATTATTGTTCCATGCATTCAAGGTTGAGCTCTGTTGGTGTCAACTTTTCTACTATCTCTGAGGTGTCCAATAATGGTGGAAAGTATGGCCAAAGGAGGTCTACATCAAGCACTAGGTGCAAGCCAAGGAAGGTGGGAATGTTGAGCTCAAAATAATTGTGACCCAAAACCCTAGTGATGGTGTAAGGTAGATAGAAGAGTGTACAAAAATTTCGATGGGGTTCTGTAAGGAATTATTTATGCAAGTGCAACCAAAATTTATCTCCCACCTAAAACTTGTGTGGCACCCGATGTTGATCATGGTGTTGCTTGTACCTAGCATTGGACTTCTGCAAAATATATTGAACCTGTTGGAAGATGTGCTCGATTTTTTCAATGAACTGGGTGGATTTTTCATCTTCGGTTTGAGCATGGGATGATTCTTCCTATGTGGATGAAAGGGCAGTGCAACATCCATGGGACCCAATGGTTGAAATACCAACCCCACCTGAAATGGGTTGTGGCATATTTATCTATGTATGGCTCTATTGTAACTATGTTAAACATAGGAAATACTTTCATCCTGGATGCTTAGAATTTTACATGTTCAAGATATGCATGATCATCCTATTGATGACCTCGGTTTGGCCATCCATTTGGGGGTGGAAGGAAGTGGATTTGGTGAGTTTGGTGTCCAGTAGTGACCGAACAGAATGTACTGAGCAACCTACTGTCCCAATAGGAGACGATGCTTTGTGGTATCCAAAAATGTACCCACAATCATTCGAAGAATATCTTGGCAGTGGCCTCCGCTGTGATGCTCTTCTTGCAGGCAACCAAAATCCCCATCTTAGAAAATCGATCAACAACCACAAAAACATATTCATTTCCCTACTTGGTTCAAGGAAGTCCCAGTATTTATTCCATTGAGATATATTCCCATGGCCTTTCGAGAGTAGGAAAAGGGGTGTACATTCCTTGTTTCTTAATGGTTGGTTTAGAAATGGTGTAGGCCATACAAGACCTGATATACTTGCTGAAATCCTGTCAAAGTCTTCGCCAATAGAAATTTTGCTGCAACACTGCCAGTTCCTTTTCTATGTCGAAGTGTCCTACCACCCGACTATAGTGAGCTTCCAAAATCATCTTCTCTCGCTCACTTTATGGGACGTAGAGATGGCCCAGATGGCACAACAAACTGTCTTGAACATGGAAATAAATAACAACTATGTTTGTTCCCATCATATGGTAGGTAATGGTGAATTTAGGATCTCTCTCATAGAGTTGGGTCCATCCGGAGGTCTCATGGTTGCATGAGTGTAGCAATGTGGTTAGTGTTGCAACTGGAGGTCAACTGAGGCAGTCATTGATGTGGTTGGTGCTCCCTGTCTTATACATGATGTTGATATGGAAGTTAAACAAGTATGTGGACCACTTATGATGGAATTAATTCTACAATTTTCCTTGTGTATGCATGAACTACAGAGTCTTATGATCAGTGTGGATGACTGTCTCCTTCCCAAGAATGTAATTCCTCCACTGGTGGTATGCTTTTACAATGGAGTACATTTCTTTGTCATAAGTGGGGTACTTATGGATGGTATTTGATAGTGTCTCTCTATGATAGGCCCTGGGATGTTCATATTGAGTGAGAATTTCACCCACATCATAGTCTGAAGCATCTATCTCAATCTCAAAATCATGTTGCAGGTCACGTAATGAGAGAATCGGGGTTGAGCAAAAGTGTTGCTTCAAATCATTGAATGTTTTTTTTTGCGACTGGTGCTACATGAAATTTTACCTTTCCACCACCCCTAGTCACTTGGCTAAGGGCCCATGCAATATGGGATAATCCCAACACGAACGTATGATAGAAATTGGTAAGGCCTAAAAAGCTCCAAATCTTAGTGAGTGTGGTTAGGGATGGCCAGTCAATAATGACTTGGATCTTGTCTAGATCGACATGCACCCCATGCTCATCAACAATTTAGCCTAGGTATTTGATCTTGTTCATGCCAAAGGATAATTTTTCCAAATTTGCATATAGCTTGTGCTTCCGCAGAGTGTGCAAAACCTGTTGAGTACGTTGCAAGTGTTTCTTCCAACTCTTTCTAAATTTGAGGATGTCATCCAAATACACCACCAAAAAATAAATGGTGAAAGGCCACAAGATATCATCCATCATCCTCATGAAAGTTGATAGGGAATTTTTCAAGCCAAAGGGCATGACCAACCATTCAATAATACCTTCATTGGACTTGAAGGTAGTCTTCCATACATCGGTATGCTCTATTGGGACCTGGTGGTAGCTGGAATTTAGATCAATATTATTGAAATATTTTCTCCCCTTGAATTGGTCAAGGATATTATCAATTCAGGGAATTGGGTACTGGTTATTGACTGTCATTTTATTTAGGGTCAAGTAATCAATGCAAAGTCACCAAGTCTTGTCTTTCTTCTATACAATCAATATTGGGCTTCCACAAGGTGATGATATTGGTCAGATGTGCCTCTTTTCGAGTAGCTCTTAGATCTAGTGCTTGATTTACTCATTTTCTAATAGAGAGTGGTGATAGACTGACCCATTGGGTAGCGGTGTGTCGGGGGTCATATCGATTGAATGCTTGATGTGACGATGTAGAGGCACCCCAGTGGGTGATGAGAAGATGTCTTTGTATTCTTCCATGACCTCATCCAATTGCTTCTATTGCATGGAGAGACCTACCATGGAGGCCATGGATGTGGCTACAACCTTCCACTCACTTTGACCGTGAATCACGAAGAAGATGAAATTCTTGGTCTAAGAGATGACCGTCCAGCATTTCTTGGAAGAGATCAAGAAATGGCAGTAGGGGGGACTACCTTGCGCATCCTGTACAATTTCTTGTCTAAAGTAATAGTAACACCATGAGGCCTAGACTCATATACAACATGAAATTTCCATAAATAAGGTTTCTCTAAAATAACATCACAAACTTCAAGGGGGGTAACATCACATAATACCTTATATTTGAATGGATTGATGTCGTAGGGCAGGGGACACTCTTGGCTGACGTGGAGATCGCTCCCTTGGTGGAGCCATCTGATGGTGTATGGATATGGGTGCGGTGTTGTTATTAGATCCAATCGATTGACAACCTATGCTGAGATGAGGTTCTTCTAGCTACTGCTATCAATGATGAAGTGCAGTGGAGTACCCTTCAACCACATCTATGAACGAAAGAGGCACTCACTTCCTCTAGTTCATAAATTTCATCAGGCTGGATATTGGTCGTAGCATCGGTGGAATTGAGTTCTACATCAAAGATTCATCTCCCTTTTTCTAGTTCTGAATCAGAGTTAGAAACCACATTTGATTCATATTATTTCACCTCGACCACCAATGACTGCTTTGAGTGGAATTAAGCGATGTTATTCCAAGGGATATTATGGAACTCACACAAGTTCCTAGTGTCTTTATTTTCTTCCCATTGTCCTTCTTTATTTGCATCTTAGATTGTTTTTCTTGAGGTTGTCCATCCTTTCTTTATCCTTTGTTCAGCGGGTTGGGGTTTCCTTTTCCATGATTCTGTTGTGAGGGATTCACAAACCCAAACTACCTTGTCTTTTTTTAAGATTATACTCGATTTTGACAGCATATCAATAATCCATGCCCAAGGAGGAGATGTACATAAACTCCATTTCTTTCCGGATGTATCTATGGATACTACCATAGTACTTGAGAACCAGATGTATCTCAGAGTCTTTGATACTCATCTTGGTGCGGAAGGTATGGAAGACATTGGTGAACTCTGGAATTGTTTGGTCCCTTTCCTGTCGTAGTGTGGTCCATCTCATATATAAGTCGTCATAAATTCCAACAGGGTAGTATTTTTCCTTAAAATAATCCTTGAAAGAACACTAAGTGGGTGCGACTACAAACAATGGATATTCCTCTATTGTCTTTTTCTTAGAGAAAGTCTACCACCAATATTTGACATGGGGGACAACCTTAAGGAGTGAAAAAGTAATATTTTCTCTTTCAGAAAAGTTACGGAGAAAAAAATACCCTTCTAGAAGGTTTAACCATTTGTCTACAACATCTGAATCTATCTAACCTTCAAATATAGGAATATAAAAATTGATATGTTCCTTGACGGGGGTGACGTCTCCACTTGAGGAAGATATGTCTCTGATTGGAGGTTGTCAAAGGATTTGCGAAAAATTATCCATCATCTTGTTCTTATGTCATGTGAGGGGTTCCTCGAGAAACAGTTTAAATGGATATCCTACCCCATCATCTTTCTTTTCTCCCCCTACGGAAATCCCTCAAGTTCGACGAGGTCGATGTTGCAAAGGCTCAACTGGTTCAAGTCCCAACTTCTTATACCCTGACCTCGTTGGGGACATGCACAGTGAAGAAAATGAAGAGAAAATTGGTTTGATACCACTGATCTGAATTTATGAGAAGAATTAAATGAAAAAAAAATCCATAACATTAACACAGTGATATAGTGACCAATAACATAGATACAATGAAACTTGAATTCTATTTAATAAACAAATCTCCTGAAAATTGTAAAATGCAGAATGAAAACAATCTTCCTTGAATGGTGGTAGCTAATATTTGAGAAGAGATGTGGTGGATACATGTATTCATATGAGTACATTACAATGAGGCATCTAGGCCTATTTAGCATCAATAAGTAATCAAAAAACTCTAGACATCGAAAAACCTAACCCTAGGAGATGAAGTGCCAAAATTCATGTGGGCCCCAATGGGGTAAGTTGGTACATCAACTTGTCGGGGTCGTAACTTTTGCATACGATCTTTGTTTTAGGCACAGGATAGCCCGTTGGAAATATCTATCCGAGGAATACACATGTTTCCTTCACACTCTCACTCCAACTATAGTGTGACTATGGAAAGCCCAAAAAACACTAATTAGGGCCTCAAAACGACCCCAAATGTTTAGGACCCAAAAATCTAGAAAACAAACTACCAAGATGAAAAATGTATGTGACCCAGTTGGAATAGGTGGGTGGCCACCGATATTCACCTAGATTATTTCAGCAACTCCATTTTGTTGAGGATTTCTTGGAGATGAAAAGTGTCTTTTAATTCCATGAGTTTCACAATCCTTGTTGAACTCATTTGAGGTAAATTCCCCTCCATTGTATGATCTTAGGAACTTGATTTTGAGATCAGTCTCATTTTCAACAAGTACTTTGAAGACTTTGAATTTTTTGAATGCTTTTGATTTCTCTTTGAGAAAGGATACCTAGGTCATTCTTGTGTAGTCATCAATAAATAAAATGGAGTAATGTTCACCTTGAATGTTTTTAGTTCTAGTTGCTCCACATAGGTCAATATGAACACGTTCTAATGGTTTTAATGCAGATTATTATTTGGTCTTGGATCTTACTTTTGTCTACTTTCCATGTTGGAAATGCTTACAAAAAAATCTTGAAGGTTTTATAATCTTTGGCATATAGTAGCTAATGTTTTATCAATGTTTATGACAGTTACTTTAGATGTAACAATACATTCTCCTCCCATGTATAACTAAATATCAAATTGTCATCTAAAGAGACTATGATGAATGAATATGAGAATTGATGAAAAAAATCATTCATTAAATATATAAAAGTATCTAGTTCATTACTCAAACCAAAACATATTATTAAACACTCATAAAGATGTTTCTTTATCTTGAATGCAATCATCCAAGTGTCTTGTTCCTTGATTCAAATTTAATGATATCAAAATTTCAAATCCATCTTGGTGAAGTAATTTTCATGTTGCAACTAATCTAAGTCATTTATCTAGGGTACAGGTATTGATTGTTGATAGTGATCTTGCTTAGATCTTTGTAGTAAATGCACATCCTCCAAGTCCCATCCCCCTTGGGAACTAATATGAATGGGAACCACATGATGATGTACTTGGCCTTATTGCTCCTTGATCCAACAATTATCACAACTAGTTCTTGACTTCATATGATTTTAATACGAACTATATGGACAATCCTGTATTTGGTAAATCCTAGTTAGGAAAGAACTGTATCTCATGTTCCACTTCCCTCTTGAGAAGCATTCTTTTTGGATCTTGGAACACCTATTAGTATGCCTAGAAAATATCTTCAAATTGGGTATTTTGTTCTTTCATACATCCTTCAAATAATGTCTTCACACCTATGGAATTGGCGTCCTTCTAGTTCCATCTCAAGAAAATAAGTACATACTTCTTATTTTAGTTGAACACTCTCTTATCTTGGTGTGCACTCACCAGAGAGATATTAGAATTCCCCTTGTGTTCATTGATGATAAATGATTTACTATCCTTGAGTAGGTAGCATTGGTTATCCCTTATCATGAAGATAGAATCACTCATATACATAAAGGGGATCCCAAACACTATAACATAGACATCAATAGGAACTACATCGACTTCTATTTCATCAATAAAATCTTCACTGATAACAAATCTAATCTTACACTAATTGATAACTTTTAACTCTACATCCTTATTCACTTAACCTAAAGAGTATGGATGGGAGTGTGCATCTATAAACCAAGTTTACTTACCAAGTCCTATATTATGAGGTTCATTTGTGATCCAAAATAGAATATAACAACTAACTTGTTCTTCTTTATATGAATCTTTATATTAAAAAAAAATTCACATCTTTGGCATATAATCTATTTAGGTTCACCTCCTTCTGCACTTTTATGAAGGAAATATTTTCATCCACATCTAAGCTACTTTGTATCTCCTTTATCAGTTCCACTATAATATTATTCTTCCTATAATTATCTTTCATGTGGCTCCTATAATTCAACTTTGGATGTAGTTTCCAACATTTTTCTTTTGCACGAGCATGAATATTTCAATGTCACATTCGTTATTAGGGTTCTTTCACACATGTGTAGTGGTGATAGTCTTCTTATTTTTTTCTTTTCCCTTCTTCTTCTCACCCTTATTGGAAAATCTAGTTGGTTTTTCTACTTCAAACCATTTGGTTTCCCCTTGTTCTCTTCCAATTTAATGCATTGTGCTGATACATAGGACCTGTCTATGGAATTGGGATTAAATAGCATAAATTTCCTTCCTATGTGACTATGAAGACCACCTAGGTACTTGATGAGCACATATACGTCCTGAGAATTTATTCCCTGGATAGATTTCTTCAAGAACTCTATATTGTACTCTTGTACACTATGTCCTTGCCTTTACTAGTAATAGTTCAACCAAATCCTCTAATCCTCTTCATGCTCGATAACTTAAAGCTAGGATTTGATGAGGTATTTTAATACCTCCCACCTAGTTATTGGTGGGTCTCCACTCAATCTAAGGGCCTTGATGTGGCTCTCCCACCAAGTATGTGCATGAACTTATAGCTTTAGCCTAGAAAAAACTATTTTCTACTCCTCACATACATTATGCACACTAAAATAGAATTTTAATTGTTGGAGTCAATGATTCAACTTAAGTGCATTTACCTCACCTTCATAGGATTTGATCTTGACCTTTTCTTCCATTTCAAATAGGTGCTAAGAAGACTAGTTATTGGAGTCAACTTTTTTTGGATTTAGTTCTTTCTTGTCTTCCCTCTAGTCCTCATCATTTTCTAGGTTTTCATGAGATTTAAGATTATTCTAAAAGGGGCTAATATTATTCTCATGAGAAACAATGAGTATGACTATGCTACTAGAAAGATGAACTACTTTATCATAAATGAAGTCACACAATTTGGATTCTTTAGCTATTGTAACATATAAAAATAGGAGAGAGAGATGAGAAAAAAAACAATGAGGCGAGACGAGTCATCGCGGCTAGGGCCCAAACCCTAGCTGCCTCGCTCTGGTTTTCGAGTGCTGGAAGCGATCTGCAGCAGCCGAGCACCCAGGGTTCGGAACCCATTGATTCGCCCGTGTCTCCAAGCTTCTTCACGAGTTTTGGAGTAGCAGTCTGGTCCAGGGCAGCAGAATGGTGTTGCAGCATTTTTCCTGAGCGTTTGCTCACGATTTGGAGAAGCGGTTTTGGTGTTTCAGCGTACTGATTGGTTGCAGGGACGCGTCTAGCAGCGACCAGGGTTTATAGGGCATGGATCAAATTCCACGGCAGCACCTTCAGAGGGTCCCTGCGAGGCCTGAGACCACCTACGGGTTTGCATGCGGGTGGGTACAGCGGTATTGGCTCACCATTACGGTTTGATCTTGTTTGCAGGAGGTCAGCTACGATGGCCCCAGATCTAAACGCCGAGAAGGGAAAAGATCCTTTGGAACCATTCAAGGCGTTAGTTTGTTCGACATGCCCCAAATCCAAGCCTTCTCTCTCATCCAAGTTTGTTAAGAAGATGGAGGAGATCCCCTCTCTGGAGCTAACTCCAGAGCAGCCTTGCTCTCTTGCCCTCCTTCTAGCAGAAACGTCCCTCATCGGAAAGTTTACGGGGTTATGGCCTAGCCCCAAAGCGGTGGAGGCATGGACGAATGATCGTTGGAAATCACTGATAAAGGGAAACGTTTCTCTGTTTGCAGTAGGCAGGGGTTTTTTTGTCTTCAGTTTCTCGAGCAAAGAGGACTGTGATCTAGTCTTCAGATCTGGGCCCTATTTCATGGGGTCGAGAGGACTGTTCTTAGCCCCCTGGACTCCTGACTTCAATCCCGAAGCTGAGATTACCGCAACTCCAGTATGGGTTAGGCTGCCTCATCTACCCTTGCATCTCTGGGGGATAGAATCTC
>ML784877.1:879824-902127 GCA_009831015.1 Picea engelmannii | reverse complement strand
TACCAATCATGTGGTTACTGCAACCACTATCCAAAAACCAAATATCTTTAGCACTTTCCTGAGTGACATTACAAGTCAAAAACACAGGATTTTGATCAAACTCAGACTCATTTGTGATATGTGTAGACTGCTTTCCAGCATCTGCCTGCTTCTTCCAACATTTGTTAGCAAAATGCCCAAACTTTTTACAATAATAACATTGTACTTTAGTTTTGTCATACCTCTAGTTTTCTTGCTGCCAAGGTTTGTTGTTGCTCCCTCTTAAATTAGGAGGATTTTGTTGGGACTTCTCTTGAGACTCTAATTCAGTTTTGTTGTCCCTTCGACCAAAAAATCGACCTCCTCTTCCATGATTATAAGACCTTCCTCTGCTTCTACCTTTGGTAATATGCAGTTGCGATTTGAAGGCATGCTCCAATGATCCTTCTTCATATCTAGACATCCTAGATTCATGAGCAACAAGAGAACCAGTTAACTCATCAATTTGCATTTGACTTAAATCCTTAAATTCCTCTATGGGTACAACAACAGGTTCAAACTTCTTGGGCAAACTTCTCAGCACTTTCTCAATAACTCTTTTATTTTCAATATCATCTCCACACTGCCTGAGATGGTTCACAACACTCATCACTTGAGTCATGAAAGTATCAACACTTTCATTATCCTTCATCTTCAAATTTTCGAAGTCCCTTCTCAAGTTTTGCAGCTTGACTATCTTCACCTTGGACACCCCTTGATAACAGGTTTCAAGAATATCCCAAGCCATCTTCGAAAATGCAGCACTGGCAATCTTCATAAAAATGGATTCATTTAATCCTTGCTAGATTAATCCAAGAGCTTTATTATCATTCTTCCTGTTTTCCTTCAGCAAAACATGGTCAGCGTTAGACATAGCCAATTCTGCTACAGCATCAATTGGCTCGGGATAGCCATAAATAACATAAGTCCACAAATCCCGAGAACACATAATCGTCCTCATCCGAATGTACCAGGAATCATATGACTTCTCGCTCATAACTAGAACCTGAACCTGAGAAGAATTACTACCAAATACAACCATTTGTATAAAATTTGAAAGGAATTAAGTAAACCTTCACGCAAGAAAATAAGAGAATAAAATTGGACACTAACAAGAATAATCCGCAATGAACTAAGCAATTTCCGGATGAATTGCAGGCTCTGATACCAAATGTGAAAAACGGAGGTCAATCCACATTCGGGTTTCGGCGATTACAAACATCGAACACATAAACATAACACACGTTGATTGCCGAAATCGCGAAATGCGATTAAACTGTGGGGCCAGGCAGAGTGGAGTTCGAGGTTTGCAAACACCCGACGCATAAACAAAACAAAACGTCAATTGTTGATTCGCAAAATGCGAATAGGCTGTGGGCCCAGCAATTTCGGGTTTCGGCATTTGGTAAAACAAAAGAACTCCACGCACATTTAACAAGCAAGTCCCGAATACTAAAATATTAACCTTTTATTCAATGTGCTCTTAAAACCAGGCGCTCCAACAAATAAACTCGGAACAAATGTGGAACAAGATTCACAATCATTAAAAACCAAATAATCACTGTGTTTGCTCAAAAAACAAAAAAATAATTTTATCAAGAGATAAAATGAGTTTATAAACTCAATGAAGAAACAAAATATATACGGAGA
Source organism: Picea engelmannii (assembly GCA_009831015.1). Taxonomy (NCBI): domain Eukaryota; kingdom Viridiplantae; phylum Streptophyta; class Pinopsida; order Pinales; family Pinaceae; genus Picea; species Picea engelmannii. The sequence continues at coordinate 900,459 of ML784877.1, read as the reverse complement.
GCAAACCTCCAAACATGGTATAACCAATTCAATTCAAGAAATGCTTTCAAGCTCTCTCAAGAAATGCTTTCAAGTTCTCTCAACGATTACAATTTCGACTCTGGTATTTAAACACAGAAAATTACCCCTTCGATCTTCTAAAGGATTTTAATCAAGACGATGTTAAAATTCGATTACCTTGAATGGTTAAGACGGCCACCGTTTAGGCAATGTAAGACAGAATAGAAATCGGTGGTTTAACCCTCGAGTCTTGAAAGGTCAAGACGCCACCGTTTCATCATTTACACAGACTGTGAGAAATGATTACATCCTAACAATTACAGCAGATCGTTTCAATAAGTATTGCATCGATTTATCTTTAAAGGTTATGTGGACAGAATTGTTTATGAAACATTGCATAAGGTACGTGTATTTGGCAGTCTAAAACCAATTATCCACGTTTAAAAAAAACGTGTCACAGCACGTAAAGATTATTTTAGGATCAGTTTCATATTACAGATAGTTCCATGCAATTTCCAGCAACATGAACCAATCGTTCCACATTAAATATCATCAGTTCGGTATCCAGTTAAATATCATCAGTTCGGTATCCAGAGGAACTGGGATCCAAACTTTGATTATACAAAGAAATTTCAAACCCTGATTGCTATAATTGGATCGTTACTATATTCAATAAAAATTTAGATTTAGATGAAATAAAATCAAAATTTTAGCACCATGCAAACTTTCATTATGCAAAGAAATTTCACACCCTCATTGCGTTAGTATATTCAATACAGATTTAGATGAAATAAAATCAAAATTTTTGAACCATGCAAATCCATTGATCAACAAAGGTTAAATCCAATTCAATCATAAAGAAAAGAGTAGATCGACTTAAATTATGTCATATTGAGAAGGAAACTTGCAAAATTAAAAAAAACAAATAGATTTCTTATGGTCAACCTACAATCAAAATCCCAATCATGTTATAAAATGGAAAAATATTAAGTCATGCAAACCTGAAGGAGGCAACTTAGTTATAAAAGACAGATATATAAACCCTAGGCTCATAGCAAACAACTTAGTTAAAAAAGATAGATATATAAACCCTAGGCTGATAGCAAACAAAATTTAAAAGGGAAAAAATAAAGGAGATGATAATGAAAGAAAATAAAACATTTGGTGCCATCATCCCTCACGGACTCTAAAACCCCTCGACAAGTGTTCTCTTTGAATTATCTCTTGAAGTCCCCAAATGTCATGTTAAAAACTTAAAAGAGTATTAAACTAAAGATTATGAAAAACTCCATGGCTTAAAGAGAGGTTAACTCTTATACATATTAACCAAAGTATCATAAGGTAAATTATACACTAGATTTCTAGTAAAGAAGAAATAAAACCCTCGGATATTCACTTCTAATATAAGATGAATCTAGCTTAGATTTTAATAAAGAAATGAAATAGAACTCTGACTCCTACCTCATTTTCATTACCCTTCCTTATGATATCTCATACCTCAATGAAACTTGCAATTCTAAAAATCCATCATTAAACCCTAGAACACTACTTAAGAAGAAGGAAGATCTCATACACAAATAGCAAGATGTTCTTCACTTTATCTCCAACTATAAAAATGAAAAAATGAGAGAGGCACCCTCCTTAAATAGGTGAGGAGCCTCTCAATACCATACAATGAACACCATGAGCTATAATAAAATAATGAGCTCATACCAAGTGTTGTAATAAAACCATGAGCCAATACCATATCCTAGTGAAAAAAGTGTGAGAAAACCATTGGAAGTTACAACAAACCCCTCAAAATTAGGGTACCCCCTAAAAGTGAGAAAATGTCAACTAATTCCACATGTGTGATCTAAAATGAGATAACAAACACCTTGTCGAAGCAAGTGCGAGGTCAAAGGAGAACCCAAAACTAGGGTGCCCCCCTAACTAACCCCAAAAAATATGGAATATTTCACTCACATGTGTAGGAACAAGAAAGATATGAGGTAGAGTCCTTCTAGAGGATTCTAGAAGCACACATGTGAGCTCTAAGAGAGAGAAAGTGCACCTTCTAGAAGAATTCTTCACACATGCCAAGTAATTTCACTTTCAAGTGGCTCATACATGCTCCATATGCTTACAAGTGTAAATTGTGTTGATGTGGATACCTTTGTGATGATGTGGCATCATTGCCATAGTCCACTATGTTATCATGGATCCCAATGCAATGACACGGATCCCAAGAAAAATGACATGTATCCCAATGTAAGTAGATATGGACAAATATGGGTACACAATCCCAATGTAGGTACACATATCTCAAAGAAATGGCATGGATCTCAAGGCATAGTGCATGGATCCCAATGTAGGGTGCCCACCTATAATGATGAATTAAGTCTCAAAACAAGTCATTAGGAAATGCACATTAAGTACTCTCTTCTAAAAACATATTAACATACATTAATTTTATAAATTCCCTAAGTTTACTATGGTGGGACAATGTTAATTCCTTGGACAAAAAGTGTTTCCTAGGTCACTTGGTTAGAGATAGGTAAAAATGATGAATTATTGATGGAAAAGGAAGGGGAACTTCATGTTTTGGCTCTCAAATCATATTAAATGATGTATAAGTTCTTGTAACTAGTCCAACTAGTCCTTTAGAGCTACAAATCTTCATTATTTGTACTTGTGAGATTTTGAGAGGGAGCTTTACTTAGAGTTACTACCTCTGCACCTCTTTGTTACTCCTCCTTTGCATTTTTCTTTTATTTTCTTAGTCCTTTTTCTTTAAAGATATGCATTTTTAGCATATGAATTTGGGGTTGGGCCTTTTTAATGAAGTGGCATAACTCTAGCCTTAGTATTTTTTAATTTTAACATTATTTCTCTTCACATCTATCCTTTTTTGGCTTTATTCAATTTTTCCATTCACACCTTGATAGATGACATTTGATAAGTCAAACATGAGTAAGGATGATAATTTGGCCTAAGTCAAGACAACACTTATCTAAGGAAAATAATGTCTCCCCATGGTATAACAAGACAAAATAATGAAATTATTATTTTTAAGAAGTGTTATTGGATCAAACAAATGTTTATTATGTTCATGACAAGGTTTATAAATTATCACACCACTTCTAAGCAAGAAACCCATACATCAAATCATAGCACATCAATCGAAGTAAATATGAAGCATTAAGTACCATCTTCAAGTGTGCATATCATATCAGGTGTAAAGCATATGAACTGATATACCATGGTAGAGTCAACTAGAAGGTATCATGTTGTCATGTAAGGGTGGATGATGTGATATCTGATGGAAGAACTGGAAGATCAAATGTGAATTTACACATATGATTAGGAGAGGGAATCCAAGCAGCATCATAGCACCATACAAAGGGTGGTATGGAAGTAGTTCCCCTTGAGGGGGAAATAGGTCCTAAGGACAAAGGAATTTCAAGTGTTATAGCTCTTTGATATAACCAAGAATATCAAACAATAGTACTTAGCCTTTGCAAGTGAAGAAAATGCATATAGATTCTTAAGAAAAACAAATAGAATAACAATGGAACACATGCAATACATGAAGATTTATCTTATGAAACCTTAACCAAGAAAACCAATCTAATATAATGACACACCTCTATCTTATTAAGTGTATTCACTTAACCATTCACGATACAATATTTATGTATTTGGAAACATCCAAAGCCCTAATCCATTAACTTGGATCAGATTAGAACCCTAATCCCTTAACCGAGATTAGATTACAATGGACCAAAAAAATACAAAAGAAAGAAAGCTAAAAGAAACCCTAAGAATTTGTTGAGGTGCTAGCCTATACCCAACTAATGCTCTTGGATGAGTGATAGTAGTGAAAACACAATTATTGTAAGAAGACTTACTAGAAGTTTCCATGTACTAGAAAGTTCCTTCTCTAGAATGCTCTTAGAGGATAGAAAGTACTATATAAATATATATAATCGTTTGTAAAAGGTGTGTCTAGTAAATCATTTGTAATTTGAGCTCAACACTACTGGAGATCTCCCCCATGAAGAGACAAGTGAACATTGCTTCCATATCAATAAAGGTATCATGTTTTTCTCATATTGTCGATTGTTCACTATTCTTTCTGCAATATATATGAGTAATATTTGTGATTTATGCTTGAATATTTCTATGGTACATCACAAGTGGTATGATATCACTTTCCTTGCACCATTTTTAGAGAAATTATTCATAGGCTATAGACGTGTTTTGGTGTCTATAAATGACACGGAGATATGTCAATAAGCAAGTAAACGTGTGGTCAAGGAAGCATACACGTAGGACATATAAGAGGTTTCACTTCATTGGAAAACATTGTAACCCTTGGTACTGCATCAGATAACACCTGTATACAGAATTTACTTTTACAGTCCTATAGGTGTCATGAAACCAACCTTAGATTAACTGATTGATCTCTTGAATATTATAGGGCACTGAGAACACCACTCATGAAGATTACTCGTGTGTACATAGGTAATTGGGTAGTGTGGTTAAGGGTAAATTCGAACCTCCTTAGTTAGAGCCCTAAGATATTGGGTTAAGTACTACTATTGGACCCTACTATTATATGAGAGAGCGCTAGCACAATGCACTCATTTTTCATTAGGACCCTTGCAACCCTAATCCTTGTTGTGAGTCAAGAAAAAATCTACAAAAAGGGGCTCTGTTGAAATTTTGATCACTGGAAATCATGTTTCCTACTTCTAGTTTGGGAAATTCCTACATAATATTCACTATAATAATTTGAGCATTTTGTCAGTGCACTATTTCTCAGTTCATAGTATAAATTTGCAGAAACAAAAAAAAAAAATAGTATTTAAAGTGGTCCCAAAAACACCCTTATTTGGGACTTATCTCACTGGAATCCCTTCGTCATGTTGATTGCAATGGTACCCGTCTTCCATAATATTTGTAAATTTTTATCACAACAGTGACAAAAAGTTTCACTCATCACATTCATACAAATCTCTGATAAGTGTTTTTGTGTGGACCTAATATCTCCATATTTGTAGCCTCACCTGCCCATCCTCTTTTTCCTTTTACCCCCCCTCTAGATGGCCACCAAAAACCAAGACCTTGGTAGCCGCATTGTTAGCATGGAACATCTATGAGAAAACTTGCAAACTGAACTCACTGCAAGCTCAAGATGATAGTGAAAAAAACTTTGCTACATTTAATGATCATCTTGCTACAATAACTACCAAGCTCAACACATTGGATGCCATGCATAACAACCTCTCTACATTTCTTCAAAAATTCATGGACTCCAACTTCCTATAATATCCCTTACACTAAGAAGGAGTTGAATCCTCCCCATCCATGGGAATTCACTCTCACAATGATGCTCATTATTTGTGCCTTCCTAAAGTGGATGTGGATAAATTTGATGGCTCGGACCTCACTATCTAGGTCACTCAAATCAAACACTATTTTTCATTGCAAGGCATCATCGATGACTTAATGAAACTAAGTAGATAGATTATTATGTATTGCTACATATGGAATCCATCATTAGTAAATAAGGCCTATGAAGTAATGTGAACACAATTATTGTAAGAAGACTTACTAGAAGGCTCTACCTACTAGAAAGTTCATTCTTTAGAAATTTCTTAGGGGATAGAAAGTACTATATAAAGATATAGAAACATTTGCAAAAGGTGTGTCTCGAAAATCATTCTTAATCCAAGATTTTGTTTGTTGGAGGTTTCTCCCTTGAAAAGGAAAGTGATCATTGCTTCCATATCAATATGGGTATCATATTTTGCTCATATTGTCTATTGCTCATTGTTCTTTCTGCAATATATCTAAGAAATATTTGTGATTTATGCTTTGAATATTTATATTTGGTACATCATAACACTCCACATGCTACAACTAATGCCTTGTTTATAGATTCATAGTCTACATGTAAAGGATATAACACATCTCTATCATTCTCCCACTTCTTGTTTTCTTTGCAAAATAATGGGGCCCACTATTTATAAGGTCACATATTCAAGGCAATAATTCTCATTCACTCTCTACACCAAGATAGCTTCTCAATGCTAATAGACTTTTTCGATGACTCTGCAATATTCTTCAAGGTATCAACCTTCTCCAACAATTCCTTCTTACCTTCAACCATGTCTCTCACATAGTAGTTATGCACATCAATATGTTTTGTCTTAGCATGATACACATGGTTCTTTGCCATAAATATTGTACTTACACTATCAAAATCTAACCTTACACATTTTTGTACAAAAATAATGCCTAAACGCAATCTCTACAACCATAAAAATTCCTTATCTGCATAGTGGTTGCCATGTATTCAACTTTCATAGTTGAAAGTGAAACTACAACTTGCATCTTTCTCATCCAATTAATTGCTCATTCAAATAGGTTAAGCACATAACCGCTTGGAGATCTTTTGTGATTAAGATCTTTAGCCTGGTGTTCAACAACAAATCCTTCTACATCTATCACTCTATTTGGTCCAAGACTAATTTGGTAGCAAATTTTGTAATATGTAGTACCACACAAATACCTGAAGACCCTCTTTCGAGTTTTTTAGTGTTTCTTCTATGGTCTTGACATATGTTTCCTCAAAATTTCCATTACATGGGCAATGCCTAGTCTAGTATCAACCATAACATACATCAAATTACCAACAACACTGACAAAGGGAACATGGGACATGTCCTTTACCTTTTCCGATGTCTTAGGACACTATTTTGTACATAACTTTGCACCTATAGGAATAAGAACCTTGACCAATGTACATTTATTCATATTACATCTCTGCAAAATTTTATCAACATGCTTCCTATGGCTTAAGTAGAGTTTCCTATTCACATAATCTCTTTTAATCTCCATGCCCAAATAAAGTTTGCAACACCAAGAATTTCAAACTTAGAGGATAGTTGAGACTTAACCTCCTTGATCATATCCTTGTTTTTCCGGATCAAAAACATATAATCAACATACAATACTACATAAATAAAGTGATCACCAACTTGCTTAGAATACACAAAGTGATTGATCTTTTTCTTGTCACAACTCTCAGCCCAAGTGTATAAATATCAAACTTTGGATACCACATTTTTAGGGATTGCTTTAAGCAATATAGAAAATTGTTTAGCTTGCAAACTAGCTCATTCTTACACTTCATTGTGAATCCTTTAGGCTATTTTATGTAGATTTCTTCTATTTGAGTCACATGAATAATAACAATTTTAAGAGTAATATTGTTATTGAGAATGGTATAAAACTGATAGTGTCTAAAAGACAGTGTTTATAGTCCAAAATTTGCAAGACCTTAATTAACATATGTTGGAGAATTTTATTAACCACTAACCAAAATTAACTAATACTTTTATTAGTTTTTATGTACTCAAACAAACAAGGAACCCAAAACACAAAATGTTACATTCATATAGTAATGAAAACTGTCATAGAATGCAAAATGCATGCAATGACATAATGTCATAACTATCATTCATCATTTTGTTTTAATCAATGAAGAAGTGTAACTTTTGTTTTAATCAATGAAGAAGTGTAACTGGACTGCAAAGAAACGATGGTAGTAGGGTGGGGATAGTCTCTAAACCTAAGTTTAGGTAGGGATTGTAAGGACTTAGTGTAGGTACAATTCCAAATCAATATAATTCAGTGTAGGGATTGTAAGGGCTTAGTGTAGGGAATGTTTCGTGAGCTAGGTATATTGCAATATTATTGATGCTGTTTAGAGAGAAGTTACTGACAACGCGCTGGATGCCATAGAGGTGTAACATGAGAGGTCAGAACAGATGCACGCAGAGGCCTGAGAGCAGTGTAGACGTGGCACAATTAGAGAGGAGCACAACTTAAATTAGAATTGGGTGTGTAAACACACAAATCTTTCTGACACGTAGATCCCCAAGTTGAGCACAATATCATTGTTTTTCTTCTCTGGCAACTGTTTTCATAATATTTTTTTGGGTGTGAGAATGGGAGACAAAATTCTTTGGGGTTTGTTGTGTCTAATGCCATGTGAATTCCCAGATATTACTGGGCTAGAATACTGTAATAACAATGACAACAAAAAGCATCTGAAGTCACCTATTATTTTCTTCAGGATTAGGCACATTACATTAAATTATAAAAAATCTCAGGCGTAAACAATCAAGGAGGCATCTATAAAGGACAAAAACCTGAACTAATAGTGGAATAAAGGGAAAAAACCTGAATTATTAGCGATGGAGTTTCAGATTCTGTAAAATATTCTTTTTTGTTAATATAAAAAAAAACTCTTTAGTTATAAAAAAACAAAAACAAAACAGTGCTCTCACGTGACCAAGCACACTTCACAATTCTTCCTCTAATTCCATTGTTTCATAACCCCTGATCAAACACAATTCATAATTGTTATTCTAATTCTATTGTTCCGTAACCCATAAGTGTAGCATATTGTTGCTCACGATCTCGAGACAAAATTTGAAGTACAAATTAATGCTCTTGCATATTGGTTAATGCTTTGCTTATGATTATTAAAATCAGTCATATATATTCAATCTTTTGATAATACAATGAGTAAGCATAGATGAAAAGTTGACCATTCAATTCTTGAAAGGTAGAACATGAATTTAAGTGGTTCTTAATCTTTAAAAGATACATACAACTTTTGGCATGATAATGATGGTTTACAAATTCTTTTTCATGAAAACATGTTTGTATAGTATCACATAAAGAGGTTAAGTTAATTTGATTGGTGTAAGTGGTCTGAAAGAAAGAAAAACATGCAAAATCATATAAAAATATTTATTTTGGGTATTTTTATTGCAAGTTCAATATATAGGAATGGTTTCTTTGATGCTTTAAGTGCATAACTATTCACAATTTCCATATGTAAGTATTACTGTGTTGATGGAATTTGCAAATTCTTTATTTTCCAAGAGATTTTTTGTCAAGCTATCCATTCTATAGCAATTGGGATTTGCAAGGTTCTGTTACCATTCAAATTCTACTTAAAGAGAAAAATTCCTAACTTCAATAGGAAAGACTAGAGATACAAGAGGAAAACTACCCATTGTTACCTCATTAGCCTTGTTCCACACCTTAGACTAAGAAAAGATTACCCTAGCCTAGGTGAGAATTCCTACAAATCAATCTAAGCTAAGTTGTAGTATGGAATGGTGAGAGGTCAATTAGCTTGGATTGTTTTTGTTATGATTGACCAATTTTCCTTATGATAAAGAGAGTGATAAATGAAAAATGTTGTATGCTCAACAAGTTTCCAACACATAGATAGAAAGCAAACTATACAACTGTGTATAAAGGTGCTGGAAAGTATAACAAAGAAGCACATGTGGTAAGTTGTTTGAACCATGAATTTTATGAAACTGCATTGCACAAATGGAATTTACTTCTCACAGCATGACAATTCAAATCATTTAGTGTTGTGTAATTTGAATGAGATTGCATATGTGTTGTTCACCAAAAACTGCTGTGACAGATCCCAGAATACCTAACTCTTGTGTGTGTAAGCATATAAGGAAGATTGATTCTGTTTACATCAAAACATACATTGAGCTTTTAGATCTATTACATTTTATATTGGAAATTTCATTACATCATAATTTAATGTAATATTGGAAATTTCATTACATCATAAGGATTAAATTATGAGAAGATTAGGCTTCATATCATGAATGAATGTTTTAATGCTTAGAGACATGAATTTGTTTTATAAATGAAATGCTTAAAGACCAAATCAACCCATAAAATCAATGTTCAAAGACATTAATCGGCATAGGAATCTCTGTTTAAGAACCCTTATGATGACACCATTTGATACTTAGACAATGGGTTATTTTTAGTCTTTGTATGTGAATGGCATTAGTTTAGATCCTTAATTATATGAAATGCTCCAGAAAATGTAATATCCCTGAGCACATTTGACATTTATGAGTGATTGTTCCACATTTAAATTCCTTGATATAGCATGTAACAGTCATTAGAACATGATTGAAACCAAATGTTGTCAGGAAAGGATAAACATTAGATGTGAGAAACCCAGCTGTTAGAATTCTATTATATATATATCCAGCCAACGTATCACATGGTTCTCTGCTGATTACAGCAGATCGTTTCAATAAGTATTGCATCGATTTTTCTTTCGAAGTTACGTGGACAGAATTTTTTGTGAAACATCGCATAAGGCACGTGTATTTGGCAGTCCAAAACCAATTATCAACATTTGAAAAAAACGTGTCACAGCATATAACCAATGAATAGAAATTACTCAGCACATAAAGATTTTTTTAGGATCAATTTCCTATTACAGATAGTTCCATGAAATTTCCAGCAACAATCGTTCCGCACTAAATATCATCAGTTCTGTATCTAGAGGAGCTAGGCTAGGATCCAAGCGTTGATTGATGAAGACCAAATCATTATACTTCATCAACAAAGGTTAGTTCCAATTCAATCATAACGAAAAGAGCAGATCGACTTAAATTAAGGCAGAGGGCTAGATCGTTAGTATATTCCATATATATTTAGATGAAATAAAATCAAGATTTAGCACTATGCAAGTCCATTCATCAACAAAGGTTAGTTCCAATTCAATCATAAAGAAAAGAGTAGATCCACTTAAATTAAGGCAGAGGGCTGGGCGATACCGAGCATGAAACTTATGACTTAGCAAGGAACACAAACCCACGAGGGGGGTCCCACTCAAGGGGGACATCTATCTGTAACACACCCGACCCCTGAGTGACTTTCCTAGGGATGGGGTCTCAAAATTTCGTTCCCCTTAAGTGATCAAATCCTTCATTCAGGGTCTCTACGACACTCTTCTCGCCCAGAGTTCTCCAACCACGGTTTCCATGCTCAAAACGAAGCCCGGAACCGACCGATATATCTCTCCGAAGTTCTTCGGGCGTTCACAGGTTGAGGGCCATGTGGATCCACCTCACATGTGCTATTTTCAAGTTCCTTCCTCCACGGTGGAAGACTATCCACAGTCTGATCCCATGACTGGACTTACTCTCTTTCTCCTATGTCAGTTGTGGCTAAACTCGGCGTTTCAGCGCTTCGATGCTTCACGCCTCTTTACTATCTACGCATGAAACCACCAGGAGTCCTGAACTTCCGAAGTCCCGTAAGCTCACCACGTGGCTCCAACCTTCAGACCATTCCGTCTCTCTCTACTATACTACATTCCTGACCCTCTGGAGTCTCGATGTTTCGGACTCTCGGAGTCTCGATCATTTCAGCAACAAAGTTGGCTAAGCGGACACGTATCAGGAACTCACACGTAGGATGGGTCAAAATGACATGGGGCACGTCAAGTTGGGGTCCACATCACCCTGGGTGATGTCACCGAACCATGTCACCCCGGACTAATAGGCTTCTAACATTCTTGAGATCTCACGGTCAAGATCTGGCCACATAGATTTATAGATATATGGCTCTGGTTACCTTAGGGATTTGGTGTTCGGGAGTGTTGCGATGCAACGTCCTCTTATCTCCCGAAGTGCCCAACCTCCGAACTAAAGGGGCTATCGCCACGTGTCCCCGGTAAATAGACGGCTGGGAAAGAACCCGAAGGGTCCCTCGATCTACGGCTCTGGGCCCTTCATGGCTCTGACCTTCGGGGTTTTGGATCCCAGTTTAGATGATACGTCTAACACCCCCACGATGGGCGTGAATAAAAATAAAATTTTTATATTCTCGTTTTTGAGCCAAATCAACTCTTCGACTCCCTACCGGGGTCCTACTAACAAATCCGCAGACCTCATTAAACCCTAACTGCGCAAACCCACATAAGATGCGAGCTTTCCCCATACGACCACACGGTATGATTGTGTGCTTATGAGAGATTCTTCGCATTTCAGGACTTTTAGGATGCGAAGCCACCCAGACTCTCACTCACGAACTCCTGACCTCCGGTTCCCTCCCAAGAAATCGTATCTACGTCCTGTGATATTCCCTCGATCAATGACTATGATCATATCGCAATTTCGCGTATTGGGATAATGAACGTGAGCTAGCTCTGACTCTTCATTCCCCGAAATCTCTATTCCCGTAACACCTATCTAAACCCTCTGCCCATGTGACCGCTTAGCATGACCAGGGGCTGAGTCTTCGAGCTCGTCAGGACTTTGCGTCCCTCGACTTCTCATTTCCTCAAACTCTCGGGTCCCGAAATGTTGATCCCTGAGTTAGACCCTTAGCCAATTGCTAGCGCCTACCTCCTCCTTCTACCACATGACCTTGTTTTATGACCTAGGGCCAATCCACAGAGCGCGTCGGCGTTTCGTATACCGAGGTTTTGTGACTTACGAAACTGAGGGGTCTTGCCCTTTGGTCTCCTAGTCGCCGAAAATCATTCATGCTTAAACCGACGACCCATATCACTCTTGGATCAATGACCACAATCACATCGCAATTTCATGAATCGTGAGTTTGTGTGGTCCTACCCTTTGACCACAACAAGTCGCGAGTCACCGAAATGCTACCCGACCACCATGTGTCCTCTGCTGGTGGACTGTTCCGATTTCTTTGGGACTTTCAGGACTCTGCCGATTCCATTCTCCTGCCTATGCCAAGGTTAAGATCGGCGATCAATAGAACTATGACAGATCCTTGGATCTATGGTCCTGGACCCCATCGCTACTTGCGAAGGCTGAAGGGGTCGATGCATTAACGCCTGTGCTCCTCCTCTAGATCCATTGGTCCTGGAAGATCTAGAGTATTTCCGAAAGGATCCCGACCATTCTTCTACTAAATGACAGAATACTCCCTTTCGATAATTGAACTCGCTATTCGTTCTGAGCTTGAATCACGAAATTCAACCTCTCGGAGCTTCAAACTCCCACGACTCCGAGACCTTAGAGAGCTACTCTTTCTTTCATAAGGTTTCTAGACCCGGATCACATGAACATTCAGACGGTTCTTGGGCAGTTGTCCCTGATCTTAATCGAGTCTCTGGGTAAAGGTTCGGTACAGTTCCAAGGTTTATGGGGTAATTCCGAGGGAAGACTGCTCTCGAGGAGCCTTCCTAGAATATTACGAGAATCAACCAAACAAGATGATTCTTGGTGGAGAGAACTCATGCCCAGACCTAATCATTTGTACATAAACTAACTATGGCATGTAAGTATACACATGCATCCATTATTTCTAGTCTAAAACACCAGGCAATTGTTCCACATAGAAATCATTATGGGTGTATAAACATGAGCGTATATTCATGATATTCAATTCAAAATATAAGGCATAAAACACTTATCAGATCCACCAGGTGTGATGCAACTGCTGAGAGGGGTGCTCGTTTCCACCCAACCATAGGCTTAGTGACTCCAAATGGATTTACCACTAGCCACCCCCGAGCTAGACCATGATGCTCTGAGATTCAATCTCTAACTTCCAGCTCAACAAAAGTCAAGGAAGAGGGTTTCTCTCCTTCTCCTGATAGAGAAAAGTAATCCAGGATGAAGGTTACTCTCCTTCTCCTATGTTCAGAACTCCCTGTGTTTCCAGAGTTTCTCCAGTTGTCTTCCACGATCCCTGTCACATGTTCTCTCCCTAACCTTTACCACACTTTCTCTCTTTCCTTTTTCTCTGCAAGATTGCGTGTGGCGCGAATTTCCCCGTCTGTGGTCAGGTCTGAGAGATTTTACGGATGGCCGGTTCTCCCCCATCCCCTCATTAACTCTTGAGGAGCCTCCCCACCTACCAATTTGACAGGAAATTCATTCCAGGGTCAGAGAGTTTCTTTGGTCTTTGATCAAGTAAAAACCGGTATGGTACTGGCTCGGTGGAAGTTAACGCAACCATTCTAGGTCCTTTCCACCACCTTTCATTAGCCATCGTGGTCTCTTTTAGCAAATCCCCCTCTCAACAGTCATGTAACACATATTCATAAAATAATTTACATTTATCGACCTTTTATACAAAGGGCCATCAAAACAAACGTTCACACCTTCAATTTTGCCATAGTTCCTGGCCAATATAGTTATATTTACAGACCGGGGGAAACAGGGTGTTACAATTCCCTCCCCCTTAAAGGAACATCATCCACGATGTTCTATCAATCAATATGACGTGTATGTACAGAAGTAAACAAAATCAGATATGCATGTTTCATGGCATCTTCCATTTCCCACGTAGCCTCATCAGAGCCAAAATGTTTCCACTGCACCTTGACCTATGCAATGGTTCAGTTCCCAAGTCGGGTTTCCTTTCTGTCCAGTATGCATAGAAGTTCTGGCAGGAATTCTCCCTCTGGTTCCACCTAGATCACAGACCAGTCAATTATATGATTAGAATCATGTACATATTTCTTCAACAATGAAACATGGAAAACATTATGTGCTTTTATTGTGGGAGGAAGTGCTAGCCTATAGGCTACATGTCCCACTCTATCTAGAACTTCAAAGGGTCCACAATACCGAGGTGCCAACTTGGCACAAGATCCCATCCTCAAGGAACTCTTATTGGGCCCAACTCTGAGATATACGTAGTCTCCCGTCTTGAATTCTCTTGGAGTTCTCTTTTTGTCGGCGTAACTTTTCTGTTTGTTCTAAGCGACCTTTAGATTTTGCTTTATCTGAATCACTTGTTGTTCCATTTATTTTAACATGTCGGGTCCAATAATGATTCTGTTTACAGGATTACTCCATCTGACTGGAGTGTTGCATGACCTACCATATAGGACTTCGAAAGGACTCATCTTCATGGATTCTTGGTAGTCATTGTTGTAGGCAAATTCCACCAGTGGCAGGTAATCTTCCCACTTTTTAGGTTGATTCATTACATGAATCCTTAGCATGTCTTCTAATATTTCGTTCATTCTTTCCGTCTGTCCATTGGTTTGAGGATGATAGGCTATGATAGATAGTAATTTGGTCTCCAGACCAGCCATCAAGGATTTCCAAAAGTTGGAAGTAAGTTTCATGTCTCTGTCAGTACGATCTCTTTAGGCATACCATGTAGTCTGAATATATCCTTCATGAATATGTTGGCGATGTCTATTTCCTTGCAAGCTGATTTGACAGGGATAAAATGAGCGGACTTGATCAGTTTATCCACCACCACCATGATGGCTTCATTCTTCCTGGCCGATCTTGGTAATCCGGTGATGAAATCCATGGAAATGGTCTCCCATTTCCATTCTGGGATTGGTAGAGGTTGTAATAATCCTGATGGGTGTTGGTGTTCTTCTTTAACCTGTTGGCATTCTATGCATTTAACTAAATACTCAACTATGTTTTTCTTCAATCCAGGCCAATAGAATTGTTTCCTGGTGGCCGTGATCATCTTCTGGTATCTTGGGTGACCAGTATATGGTTTTTTATGTAGTTCTTCCATTATGAAGCTCTTCAAGTCATCACAATCTAGAATATACATTCTGTTTCTGTAAGTAAGCAGACCTCCATCTATCATCCAGTAGCCTTCATACTTTATCCCTGCGGGTTCTTGCTCCAGGTATGAGGTCACAGTATGGAAGAATATGTTGGTTTCTTGTGCATTCCTGATTCTTTCCTTGACATTCATCTTCCAGGTGCTCACCACTACCAGGTGAATTATTTTCATACTTTTGCTAAGGGTATCGACCACCCTATTTTCCTTTCCCTTGATATGTTTGATTTCTAAATCAAAGTCGCTAAGAAGGGCCATCCTCCTAGCTTGTCTAGCATTGAGTTTTGGTTGGTCAAACAAGTGTCACAATCTACACTGGTCTTTCATAAGTACAAATTTCCTACCTAGGAGGTAATGCCTCCACATTTTCAAGGCATGCACTATGGTGGCTAGCTCTAGATCATGGGACACATAGTTGACTTCATGCTTATTCAATTTTTGGGATTCATAGCAGACTACGCTTCCTTCTTGCATAAGGACTCCTCTGAGCCCTTCTTTGCAGGAATCTGTGCACACAAGGAAGTCAGTTTTAGGATCAACGATCTTCAACATGGGCGCATGGGTCAATAGGTATTTTAGGGACTGAAACCTTTCTTCACATTTTGGGGTCCAAAGGAATTTAACTCCTTTCTTCTGGAGAGCAGTGATTGGACAACCAATCTTGGAGAATCCTTTTATAAACCTCCTATAGTATCTTGCTAAGCCCATAAAGGATCTGATGTCTGAAACATCCTTTGGGGTAGGCCATTCCATGATAGACCTGATCTTGTCAGGTTCTATTGCTACTGCTTCTTCAGATATGACATGGCCCAAGTAATCTATTTGCTTCTGTAAAAAGTCACACTTGCTAAATTTGGCATGGAGTTGATGTTCTCTTAGCACTTGAAGTACAAGTCTAAGGTGTTGCTCATGTTCCTCCTTATCTTTACCCTTGATTCAGACTTGATGGTATCGAGATCTCAAGTCAATCTTTGAGAAGATGGAAGCACCTCCCAAATGATCGAACAAGTCATCGATCGAGGGTAAGGGGTACTTGTTCTTTATAGTTACCTTATTGAACTGTCTATAGTCTCTGCACAGTCGGAGGGTACCATATTTCTTCTTCAAAAATAGGACTGGTGCTCCCCATGGGGACACACTGGGATAGATATAGCCTTTGTCCATCATTTCTTTTAGTTTTAGTTTAAGCTCAACTAGCTCGGGTGTGCTCATCCTGTAGGGTGTCTTAGACATTGGCACTGCTCCTGGTGCAAGTTCTATCAAGAAGTCAATGTCCCTTCTCAGAGGTAGACCCGATACCTCTTCTAGAAATACATCTCTATATTATATTAGTGTGGGGTGGTATTCGAGACTTGGTTTGTCATGTTCAACTGATTCCAACACCTATATCACATATAGTGGACATCCCTTTCTGCAATACTTTCTCATTTGAAGGGATGATATTCATCTCACCGAAACAGGTTTTTGGATCCCTTGAAGGGTTATCCTTCTTCCTTCTTCACTTACACATTCTAAGTTTTTATGGTAACAATCCATTCTGGCTTTGTATGTGGCCAACCAGTCCATACCAATCAACAGGTCATACAATCCCAGGAGTAGTATGTTAAGGGTTGCTTGGGTGGGGAATTCACCCATAGTGAATTGGCAAGCTGGTATAATCTCTGCTACCTTTCTTTTGGTGTCAGTGGATAACTGTACCAACCATGGCTTGGCATGTTTATGTGGTTGTAATTTACACTTATCAACGACCTGAGGGGATATATAACTCAAATTTGAACCAAGGTCAATTAGAATAGACACTAGATGGTTGGTGATCATACCTTCCATCTCCACCACTGAAGCTTGGTGGTAAGATTGTTTATTATCCACGGCTTCATAAATCTGTGGCATACTCCTGGCCACGTCATTAATAGTGGTAGATTCTTGGACGTTGTAAATTCTCCGACTGTTCTATTGTCGGTGTGGGCAGTCCCTCAGTAGATGTTCTTCTCCACAACCCCAACATTTCAAGGGTTCTTTCTTTGGGTTATCAATCTTTCCTGGGGTAGGTCCAAAAGGTTTATTTCCGCTCTAGGAGGGGAAATTCTATCGGTGTACACTTCGGTTCAGGAAGCTCATCCTTGAGTCCTTCTTATAGTTTTTAAATCTTGGGGATTTGAACCCCTTTTTCTGGAATTTCAAACTATTATTTTTCTTCCAGCCTTCGCAAGGTTCTGTCTGATGCCCAAGATGTTCATAACAATATCTTTCCTTTCAAATAGTGTCTTCTAGGGTCTTTGGCTCGTCAAAATCAATCCTGTTCTGATAGTCCTTAGGTAGTCCACTGATGAGTCATTGCACCTTTACTTTTTCTTATTTTATATAGGGTACCTACCTCAACAACTCAAGGAATTTGCTAACATATTCCTCTATGGTGAGTTGCCCTAGCTTGAATTTATAAAACTCTTTAGTCTTTTCGTCGAAATATTTTTCTGATAGATACTTCTTCCTGAAGTATTTTTCAAACCGTTCCCAAGACAGGCATTCTTCATGAATCCCTTTCACATTCTTAAGGTACTCCCACCAAATGGAAGCTTTCCCATTCAGGTTGAAAGTGGCTACTCGAGCCTTCAAGTTTTATGAGAAGTCATGGACTCTGAAATACTTTTTTAGTCCAAGCAGCCAAGCCTCCACTTCCTCTCCCCTCTTTACCTCACTGTCCAAAGAGGGTGGTTTGGCCTTCTTAAATTCTTCGAGGTTATAATTTTTTGGAATGCTTTCGTTTCTTCCGTTTCCTTCGAGAATGTGGACTAGTTATGCTACTATAATATCCCTATGAGTCACAAATTTCCTTTCCAGAGGAATCATCCGAAGCTTATCCTTTATCTCTGGGGTGGACCTTTCTCGAGGTGCTCTTCCTAGTGTGGCCACTTAAATGTCCACGTTTTCGTATCTCAGGTGGACTTCAACTCCTCTTGGTCTGTTGTCGGTCTGCGTGACTGGTGTCAAGTCCATGCTACAATTGTCTTTGTATGTCGGATAAACTCTGCAACAAGACTTCATTAATTTCCATTTTCTTCTCTTGCTCTTTTATCAACCTCTCGTTGTCATCCTTTCATATCTGTAGTTCAACCATGAGTCTCCTCACAGTCTCAACAAGATCTGGAGGGGTCTCTATCACCCTCCTTTCATCAAAATCTTCGTCTCTATTGTGGGAGCCATCTCCCACCTCATGGCACGTCTGTTAAGCCCTAATATTGGCTCATTACCGCTTAATTGGGGCATATTAAATTAGTAATGTTATTTTATTTATGTCAACTTTATTCCATTAGTTGTAATTATACCTCCTAGTCTCCTATATATACCAAGGAGACATATTCATTTGGAATCATCTTGTACTTGAACATTTATGTGGGGTAAAAGGAGGTTTCCACCTTGAAGAGGCTTATTATTTGAAATTATCTTTTTTTCAAGGCATTGAGTACTTATTCTGAGGTTTTTATTTGATATATTGATATTTGGTTCTTAACATATGGTATCAAAGCCTAAGGTCTTGGGGTTTCGCTGCTACATCTGAGACACCGTGGAATTTTTGCTATAAATTTTTTTCTACAACGATTTAGAAGGAACGACTTGAAGGATATTTAGTAGACAGATCAAGGTACGTTGGGTTAAAATTTCATCTCCTGAGGCTTTATACTTTCGAAGATACAACCTTTGTAAGATAGGGTTCTGGAATCATCTTGAATTGAGTCATTGCAGAATTTTCTCTATAATTTTTTTTTTGTGACGTTTCAGACCCTAAAATCTGGAGGATATTCTCCAACATTAGTAAGGTATCCATGGTAGAAATTTAATCTTCTGGGTCATATTAAATTTGTAGATACAACCTATGGAAGATAGGGTATCTGACTAGTCCTATTGACTAGTCTCAAGCAGGTGTTCTGGGTAAAACAATCATAAATTATTCCTAGAGTATCCAAACTAAGTGATACTAGTTGCATTGGATAGTGGACATCCCATAGTAGTTCTGGTACGAGTTTCATAATTTTATATCAATTATTTTGTGCGGGGCACGCTATACAAGTGAGATCTCCTAGAAAGGCCAAACATCAGCAAGTTGTGGGGAAGTTACCGTAAATTCCACTTGGCACATCCAATTTTTATCAAACCTGTGGCATTGAAGAGAAGAAATATCAAAGACCTACAAAAATAAAAGTTCATACTCAGAAGGGCCAAAATTTTGGAGATACAATAAAAGAAAGATTGTCTAGTAGAACCACCTCAAAATCAAGGTTTAAAGTGATACTTGGCCAACATGCCACCAAAAAAGGGAACTTCTACACCAAATAAGCCTCCAGAAAATCCTACTTGGAATCTTGATGAAGGTGAAGAAATGTGTAGAGACATAAATGATTTACAAATGAAGATAGTAACCAAAGATGAGCTACAAGAGATGATGTATTCAATGGAAGCTAAGTTGGATACTAAGATGGATGGTTTAAAAGGGGAGATCATGGAAGGATTTAAAAATTTTCTAATAGAGAGGACACCTGAAAGTGAAAATGTATCCCATGAAATTCATGATGAGGACACAAGGGAGGTGAATCAAGAATGGAGAAACTTCAACTTTGGGTTGAAGACCAACAACGTTTCTAAGATCGATATGAGGAAGTTTGATGGCAAGGACCCAATCACTTCGATACTTCAGATGGAGAAATTCTTTGATCTACATAATGTGCCACATACACAAAATGTATGCATTTCTTTTTTATATTTAGAACCCAATCAATTTGTATGGTATCAATGGATTTGCTCTTGCAAATCACTCGTCGCTTGGACAATTTTCACAGAAGAAATGATAGCACACTATGAGCATACAAGGAGAAATACCTTCTTTAGCCATTTGATAAATCTCAAGCAAAAGGGTTCAGTTATCGAGCACATTGAGAAATTCCAAAGATTGAATATAAAGGTAATAGATATTCCAGATGAGCACTTCATTGATGTATTCATAGGAACTTTAAAGGATAACATTCAACACGAGGTTCACCTTTGGGAACCCAAATCATTGGAGAATTCATTTAAGGGGGAATGAATTGTTGAAAGTAAAAATATGGCTATGGCTACTAGAAGGACCAATGCTAACATCTATAGAGAGAGTAATTCTCCTTCTTCTAAAACACCTCAACCTACAAGGTTGACACCTCAACAATTGGAGGAAAGAAAAGAAAAA
>ML784877.1:852188-863663 GCA_009831015.1 Picea engelmannii | reverse complement strand
AATGGTAGGAATAGATCCTTCTGATATAAATAGTCTTCCATCTGCATCTTCCATAACTGGTAGTTTTGGCCGTTAAATTTCTCGACCCTAAACTTTCCATCTTCCGACATTTCTCCCACTCAAACCAGGAACCCTCTTTTCCTACAAGTTACCTTACGCTCTGATACTAGTTGTTATAAAAACAGGACCGCGGAACAATAAAATAAAACAAATGCAGAAACGAAAACACAGAAGACACACAATACAAGAGAGACACAGATTTACGTGGTTCACCCAGTGTGGGCTACGTCCACCAGAGAAATTGCCAGGTCCTTCCTTTATTATTATCTAGCAAATGAAGGGATACAACCTACAGCAAAACCCGCTGTAACTTCCTCTTCTTTCTCTCACAGTCTCCTCTCTCAGAATACAATATTCACTCTCGTACATAGCCGCAATACATTTCCCTCATAAAAGAGGGTTTCCTTCTAGGGAAAAAAACCCTAACATAATCTCTACCGTTAGATTTGGGACCTTATAATGAACGGTCCAGATTTACAATGAATTTACAATATACTTTTATAAGGCAATTTTTGCTTCGGGGGCTTCGCCCCCGAACCCCCATCGGGGGACGCTACCCCTAAACCCCTGCTTGCCCCCAGACCCCGCAGAGGAGGTACCCCCCCTCTGCACTCCCCCGCGTGGAAGAGTGTACATACTTTTGGGGTGTAAATACTTCATGGGGTATAAACACGGCTGAAAGAAAGGACCTCTGAATCAGGAAGATAATCAGGCTCCACAACCAACAAGAGAGTATTATTTAGTTTTGATTAGTGGTTAGCAAATTCCTCTAACATATGCTAATTTAGGGCCTTGCAAATTATTTAGTGAGATAGACAATTGATACTCAAAATATTCTCTAGGTCCCTAAACACGATTTTTTTAATTTCCCTATAGGATTTTAGTGGTCGTTTTAAACCATCCCAAAAGAACTTTTGGAAATGGTTTCAACCATTTTCAAAAGCACCTTTGAGGGTGGTTCTAAACCAACTCCATAATATTTTAGGGGGTTGTTTTAAATATAGTCATTTCTAAAAAAAATCACCTTCAAAAGAACCATCACTAAAAGGGTAGTTTTAACAATAGTGTAAGAGGCATCACTAAAAGGAGTGTTTAACAACTGTGTAAGAACCATCACTAAACGATTTTTTACTAATGTTGAAAACCACCCCAAAGGAACTTTTGGGGGAAATTCTAAAGAACCCCCAAAAGTGTCCTCTCAATAGTTTTCAACTGCCCCCAAAAGCAATATTGGTGATAGTTGAAAACTTTCCCCAAAGACACTTCTGGGGACAATTCTAGGTCATCCTCAAAGCTTCTTCTTATATATGGTCCTTAAAGTATCATTAAAATTCCTTTATATATAGAGAGAGAGAATGATTTTGGAGGTGGTTTATTTTAGTAATAGATACGCCTAAAACTACCTTTGTTTCCACTTTTAGAGACAAGAAAAACCTCCCTTAAATATCTAAAATGTAGTGGTGGTTATTAGTTTGGATAGTGTTTTCAAAATCATATCACTTATACTTAATGGAAAATCATCTCAATAATTACTTACACACAACACAACAATAAATCCAAGGGAAATTAGCTATGCATAAAAAACATTTAGTAATTTGGGGTAAATTTTGATCACCTAATACTTGAAATAGTGAAATGGAAAAATATAAACATAAAAAAAATCCTATAATTACTTTGAAAATAGGGAAAATTTGAGGATGATGTGCATATGATGATACAATGTTCTATGTATGAAGAAGTATGACAAAATCCCTCAATTCACCATAAAGACTTGAGTAGAATACATAGCTTGATGACTCCACCAACAAAACAAATAGACCGTTTGATCCAAAATGGATCTACACAAGTACCATATGAATTTATTAATTCTCTATATGGGAGATATTAGATTTGGAACATCTCATGGATGGTGTTTATTTTTTCAAATTTAGGTCATCAACATGTGACACATTTTTGAGTCCTTAAATAGTGTTTTGTGTCCCTATGATGACTAAGGGTTAATATAGGATTTCCTAGGCATTACAACATTTTTTCTTCTCATAAAGATCCTTCCAACAACATATCATACACCTAAAATGGTATTTGTATTAGAAATTTCAAACTTCGATAGATTAATGGTCCAAATATTCCCCACATGTCCAATTGGCATTGTAATTCGAAAATGGGGAATCAGTAACATGGGCGAAACTACTAGAGACTTCTAGAAGCATCATCGATGTTCCAAGAGGATCTTGAAACCCTAAACATCCCTAACCCTAAT
The DNA here is from genome assembly GCA_009831015.1 of Picea engelmannii. Lineage (NCBI taxonomy): Eukaryota > Viridiplantae > Streptophyta > Pinopsida > Pinales > Pinaceae > Picea > Picea engelmannii. The sequence continues at coordinate 861,343 of ML784877.1, read as the reverse complement.
TCTAGCTACAAAAAACCTAGCAGGAGAGAAAAGGGCTTAGTTTTCACTAGCTATGAGTTGTTCCATAGTATGAGAAGAAGTGTTTAGGAGTTGATAATAGATCAATGAGTAAAAATAATATTGTAGAGGATTGCAAAAGGCCATAGTGTCTCATAGATTCATAGTAAGCTTAGAAATATCTGTAATATGTGTTGTAGTCTCCATAATATAAGATGATGGAAGGCACAATGCTTCATTGAATGTTGATTTTTCCATATGGGTTTCCAAGGTAATATGTGTGTTCCATTATGTGTGTCTTTCTATTCTAGCCTATTTTTATATGTTACAATAGTTAAAGAATCCAAATTGTGTGAATTCATTTATGATAAAGTAGTTCATCTTTCCAGTAGCATAGTCATACTCATTGTTTCTCATGAGAATAATATTAGCCCCTTTTAGAATAATATTAAATCTCATGAAAACCTAGAAAATGATGAGGACTAGAGGGAAGACAAGGAAGAACTAAATCCAAAAAAAGTTGACTCCAGTAACTATTCTTCTTAGCAACTATTTAAAATGGAAGAAAAGGTCAAGATCAAATCCTATGAAGGTGAGGTCGATGCACTTAAGATGAATCATTGAATGCAACAATTAAAAGTCTATTTTAGTGTGCATAATATATGTGAGGAGTAGAAAATAGTTTTTTCTAGGCTAAAGCTATAAGGTCATGCACATACTTGGTGGGAGAGCCACATCAAGGCCCTTATATTGAGTGGAGACCCACCAATAACTAGGTGGGAGGTATTAAAATACCTCATCAAATCCTAGCTTTAAGTTATCAGGCATGAAGAGGATTAGAGGATTTGGTTGAACTATTACTAGTAAAGGCAAGGACATAGTGTACAAGAGTACAATATAGAGTTCTTGAAGCAATCCATCCAGGGAATAAATTCTCGAGACCTATATGTGCTCATCAAGTACCTAGGTGGTCTTCATAGTCACATAGGAAGGAAAGTTATGCTATTTAATCCCAATTCAATAGACAGGTCCTATGTATCATCACAATTCATTAAATTAGAAGAGAACAAGGGGAAACCAAATGGTTTGAAGTAGAAAAACCAACTAGAGTTTCCAATAAGGGTGAGAAGAAGAAGGGAAAAGGAAAAAATAAGAAGACTATCACCACTACACATGTGTGAAACAACCCTAATAACCAATGTGACATTGAAATATTCATGCTTGTGCAAAAGAAAAATGTTGGAAACTACATCTAAAGTTGAATTATACGAGCCACAGGAAAGATAATTACAAGAAGAATAATATTCTAGTGGAAGTGATAAAGGAGATACAAAGTATCTTAGATGTGGATGAAAATATTTCCTTCATAATAGTGCAGAAGGAGGTGAACCTGAATACATTATATGTCAAAGATGTGAAAAAATTGTTTAATATAAAGATTCATATAAAGAAGAACAAGGTAGTTGTTATATTCTATTTTGGATCACAAATGAACCTCATAATATAGGACTTGGTAAGTAAACTTGGTTTATAGATGCACACGCTCATCCATACTCTTTAGGTTAAGTGAATAAGGATGTAGAGTTAAAAGTTATCAATTAGTGTAAGATTAGATTTGTTATCAATGAAAATTTTATTGATGAAATAGAAGTCGATGTAGTTCCTATTGATGTCTATGTTATAGTGTTTGGCATCCCCTTTATGTATATGAGTGATTCTATCTTCATGATAAGGGATAACCAATGCTACCTACTCAAGGATAGTAAATCATTTCTCATCAATGAACACAAGGGGAATTATAATATCTCTCTAGTGAGTGCACACCAAGATAAGAGAGTGTTCAAATAAAATAAGAAGTGTGTACTTATTTTCTTGAGATGGAACTAGAGGGATGCCAATTCCATAGGTGTGAAGACATTATTTGAAAGATGTATGAAAGAACAAAATACCCAATTTGAAGATATTTTCTAGGCATACTAATAGGTGTTCCAAGATCCAAAAGGAATGCTTCTCAAGAGGGAAGTAGAACATGAGATATAGTTCTTTCCTAACTAGGATTTACCAAATACAGGATTGTTTATATATTTCGTATTAGAATCATATGAAGTCAAGAACTAGTTGCGATAATTGTTGGATCAAGGTGCAATAAGGCTAAGTACATCATCATGTGGTTCCCCATTCATATTAGTTCCCAAGGAGGATGGGACTTGGAGGATGTGCATTTACTACAAAGATCTAAACATGATCATTATCAACAATCAATACCTGTACCCTAGATAAATGACTTAGATTAGTTGCAACATGAAAATTACTTCACCAAGATGGATTTGAAATTTTGATATCATTAAATTTGAATCAAGGAACAAGACACTTGGATGATTGCATTCAAGACAAAGCAACGTATTTATGAGTGTTTAATAATATGTTTTGGTTTGAGTAATGAACTAGATACTTTTATATATTTAATGAATGATTTTTTTCATCAATTGTCATATTCATTCATCGTAGTCTCTTTAGATGACAATTTGATATTTAGTTCTACATGGGAGGAGAATGTATTGTTACATCTAAAGTAACTGTCAAAAACACTGATAAAACATTAGCTACTATATGCCAAAGATTATAAAACCTTCAAACTTTGTTTGTAAGCATTTCCAACATGGAAAGTAGACAAAAGTATGATCCAAGACCAAATAATAATCTGCATTAAAACCATTAGAACATGTTCATATTGACCTATGTGGAGAAACTAGAACTAAAAACATATAAGGTGAACATTACTCCATTTTATTTATTGATGACTACACAAGAATGACCTAGGTATCCTTTCTCAAAGAGAAATCAAAAGCGTTCGAAAAATTCAAAGTCTTCAAAGTACTTGTTGAAAATGAGACTGATCTCAAAATCAAGTGCCTAAGATCATATAATGGAGGGGAATTTACCTCAAATGAGTTCAACAATGATTACGAAACTCATGGAATTAAAAGACACTTTTCAGCTCCAAGAAATCCTTAACAAAATGGAGTTGCTAAAATAATCCAGGTGAATATCGGTGGTCACTCACCTATTCCAACTGGCTCACATACATTTTTCATCTTGGTAGTTTTTTTTCTAGATTTTCGGGTCCTAAACATTTGGGGCCATTTTGAGGCCCTAATTAGTGTTTTTTGGGCTTTCCATAGTCACACTATAGTTGGAGTTAGAGTTTGAAGGAAACATGTGTATTCCTCGGATAGATATTTCCAACGGGTTATCCTGTGCCTAAAACAAAGATCGTATGCAAAAGTTACGACCCCGACAAGTTGATGTACCAACTTACCCCATCAGGGCCCACATGAATTTTGGCACTTCATCTCCTAGGGTTAGGTTTTTCGATGTCTAGGGTTTTCTAATTACTTATTGATGGTAAATAGGTCTGGATGCCTCATTGTAATGTACTCATATGAATACGTGCATCCACCACATCTCTTCTCAAATATTAGCTACCACCATTCGACCAAGATTGTTTTCATTCTACATTTTATAGTTTTCAAGAGATTTGTTTATTAAATATAATTCAAGTTTCATTGTATCTATGTTATTGGTCACTATATCTCTGTGTTAATGTTATGGAGTTTTTTTTTCATTTCATTCTTCTCATAAATTCAGATCAGTGGTATCGGAGCGGTTTTCTCTTCATTTTCTTCTCTGTGCATGTCCCTAATGAGGTCAGGGTATAAGAAGTTGGGACTTGAACCAGTTGAGCCTTTGCAATATCGACCTCGTCAAACTCAAGGGATTCCCGTAGGGGGAGAAAAGAGAGATGATGGGGTAGGATATCCAATTAAACTGTTTCTCGAGGAATCACTCACATGACATAAGAACAAGATGATGGATAATTTTTTGCAAATCCTTTGACAACCTCCAATAAGAGACATATCTTCCTCAAGTGGAGATGTCGCCCCCGTCAAGGAACATATAAATTTTTATATTCCTATATTTGAAGGTTAGATAGATTTAGATGTTGTAGACAAATGGTTAAACCTTCTAGAAGGGCATTTTTTTCTCCATAACTTTTCTAATAGAGAAAATATTACATTTTCGCTCCTTAAGTTTGTCCCCCATGTCAAATATTGGTGGTAGACTTTCTCTAAGAAAAAGACAATAGAGGAATATCCATTGTTTGTAGTCGCACCCACTTGGTATTTTTTCAAGGATTATTTTAAGGAAAAATACTACCCTGTTGGAATTTATGACGACTTATATATGAGATGGACCACACTGCGACAGGAAAGGGACCAAACAATTCCAGAGTTCACCAATGTCTTCCATACCTTCCGCACCAAGATGGGTATCAAATACTCTGAGCTACATCTAGTTCTCAAGTACTATGGTAGTATCCATAGATACATCCAAATAGAAATGGAGTTTATGTACATCTCCTCCTTGGGCGTGGATTATCGATATGATATCAAAATCGAGTATAATCTTAAAAAAAGACAAGGTAGTTTGGGTCTATGAACCCCTCACAACAGAATCATGGAAAAGGAAACCCCAACCCACTGAACAAAGGATAAAGAAAGGATGGATAGCCTTAGGAAAACCAATATAAGATGCAAATAAAGAAGGACAATGGGAAGAAAATAAAGACACTAGGAAGTTGGGCGAGTTCCATAATATCCCCTAGAATTACATCGCTTAATTCCACTCAAAGCAGTCATTGGTGGTCGAGGTGAAATCCTATGAATCAGATGTCGTTTCTGACTCTGATTCAAAAATAGAAAAAGGGAGATGGATCTTTGATGTAGAACTCAATGCCATCGTCGCTACAACCAATATCCATCCCGGTGAAATTGATGAACTGGAGGAAGTGAGTGCCTCTTTCGTTCATAGATGTGATTGAAGGGTACTCCACTGCACTTCATCATTGATAGCAGTAGCTAGAAGAACCTCATCTTAGCATAGGTTGTCAATCTATTGGATCTAATAACAACACCGCACCCATATCCATACACCATCAGATGGCTCCACCAATGGAGCGATCTCCACGTCAACCAAGAGTGTCCCGTACCCTATGACATCAATCCATTCAAAGATAAGGTATTATGTGATGTCACCCCCCTTGATGTTTGTGATGTTATTTTAGAGAAACCTTATTTATGGAAATTTCATGTTGTATATGAGTCTAGGCCTCATAGTGTTATTATTACTTTGGACAGTAAATTGTACAGGATACGCAAAGTAGTTCCACCTACTTCCATTTCCTTGATCTCTTCCAAGAAATGCAAGAAGGTCATCTCTCAGAATGGGAATTTCATCTTCTTCGTGATTCACGGTCAAAGTGAGTGGAAGGTTGTAGCCACATCCATGGCCTCCATGGTAGGTCTCTCCATGCAATATAAGCAATTGGATGAGGTCATGAAAGAATACAAAGACATATTATCCTCACCCACTGGGGTACCTCTACATTGTCATGTCAAGCATTCAATCGATATGACCCCTGACACACCGCTACCCAATGGGTTTGTCTATCACTTCTCTCTATTAGAAAATGAGTAAATCAAGCACTAGATCCAATAGCTACTTGAAAAGAGGCACATTTGACCAATATCATCACCTTGTGGAAGCCCAATATTGATTGTGTAGAAGAAAGATGAGACCCGGTGACTTTGCATTGATTACCTGGCCCTAAATAAAATGGCAGTCAATAACCGGTACCCAATTCCCTGAATTGATGATATCCTTGACCAATTCAAGGGGAGCAAATATTTCAATAATATTGATCTGAATTCCAGCTACCACCAGTTCCCAATAGAGCATACCGATGTATGGAAGACTACCTTCAAGTCCAATGAAGGTATTCTTGAATGGTTGGTCATGCCCTTTGGCTTGAAAATTTCCCTATCAACTTTCATGAGGATGATGGACGATATCTTGTGGCCTTTCACCAATTATTTTGTGGTGGTGTATTTGGATGACATCCTCATATTTATAAAGAGTTGGATGAAACACTTGCATCGTATTCAATAGGTTTTTCACACTCTATGGAAGCACAAGCTATGTGCAAATTTGGAAAAATTATCCTTTGGCATGAACAAGATCAAATACCTAGGCTAAATTGTTGATGAGCATGGGGTGCATGTCGATCTAGCCAAGATCCAAGTCACTATTGACTGGCCATCCCTGACCACACTCACTAATATTTGGAGCTTCTTAGGCCTTACCAATTTCTATCATACGTTCGTGTTGGGATTATCCCATATTGCATGGGCCCTTAGCCAAGTGACCAGGGGTGGTGGAAAGGTAAAATTTCATGTAGCGTCAGTCGCAAAAAAAAAAACATTCAATGATTTGAAGAAGCACTTTTGCTCAGCCCCAATTCTCTCATTATGAGACCTGCAACATGCTTTTGAGATTGAGATAGATGCTTTAGACTATGGTGTGGGTGAAATTCTCACTCAATATGAACATCCCATGGCCTATCATAGTGAGACACTATCAAATACCATCCATAAGTACCCCACTTATGACAAAGAAATGTACTCCATTGTAAAAGCATACCACCAGTTGAGGAATTACATTCTTGGGAAGGAGACAGACATCCACACTGATCATAAGACTCTGTAGTTCATGCATACACAAGGAAAATTGTAGAATTAATTCCATCATAAGTGGTCCACATACTTGTTTAACTTCCATATCAACATCATGTATAAGACAGGGAGCACCAACCACATCGATGACTGCCTCAGTCGACCTCCAGTTGCAACACTAACCACATTTCTACACTCATGCAACCATGAGACCTCCAGATGGACCCAACTCTATGAGAGAGATCCTGAATTCACCACTACCTACCATATGATGGGAACAAACATAGTTATTATTTATTTCCATATTCAAGACAGTTTTTTGCGCCATCTGGGCCATCTCTACGTCCCATAAAGCAAGTGAGAGAAGATGATTTTGGAAGCTCACTATAGTCAGGTGGTAGGACACTTCGACATAGAAAAGGAAGTGGCAGTGTTGCAGCAAAATTTCTATTGGCAAAAAGTTTGACAGGATTTCAGCAAGTATATTAGGTCTTGTATGGTCTACACCATTTCTAAACCAACCATTAAGAAACAAGGAATGTACACCCCTTTTCCTACTCTCAAAAGGCCATGGGAATATATCTCAATGGAATACATGGTGGGACTTCCTTGAACCAAGTAGGGAAATGACTATGTTTTTGTGGTTGTTGATCGATTTTCCAAGATGGGGATTTTGGTTGCCTGCAAGAAGAGCATCACAGCGGAGGACACTGACAAGATATTCTTCGAATGATGGTGGGTAAATTTTGGGATACCACAAAGCATCGTCGCCTATTAGGACATTAGGTTCCTCAGTACATTTTGTTCGATCACTACTAGACACCAAACTCACCAAATCCACTTCCTTCCACCCCCAAATGGATGGCCAAACCGAGTTCATCAATAGGATGATCATGCATATCTTGAACATGTAAAATTCTAAGCATCTGGGATGAAATTATTTCCTATGTTCAACATAGTTACAATAGAGACATACATAGATAAACCTCCCACAACCCATTTCAGGTGGGGCTGGGATTTCAACCATTGGATCCCATGGATGTTGCACTACCCTTTCATCCACCTAGGAAGAATCATCCCATGCTCAAACTGAAGATGAAAAATCCACCCAGTTCATTGAACAAATCGAGCACATCCGCCAACAGGTTCAATATATTTTGCAGAAGTCCAATTCCAGGTACAAGCAACACCATGATCAACACCGGGTGCCACACAAGTTTTAAGTGGGAGATAAATTTTGGTTGCACTTGCATAAATAATTCCTTATAGAACCCCATTGAAAGTTTCGTACACTCTTCTATCCACCTTACACCATCACTAGGGTTGTGGGTCACATTTATTTTGAGCTCAACATTCCCACGTTCCTTGGCTTGCACCTAGTGTTTAATGTGGACCTCCTTTGGTCATACTTTCCACCATTATTGGACACCTCAGAGATAGTAGAAAAGTTGACACCGACAGAGCTCAACCCTGAATGCATGGAACAATAATCCACTGATCAGATCATTAACACAGAGGTCAAGGTAACTAAAAAATGGAATCTTCATCTTTATCATGTTGTCAAAGCGGGGTAGCTCCTACACCAAGGAAAGTGGCTCACCCGAGGCCAAATTTAGCAGAAATTTCCTCATCTGATGGGGGAAATCAACACATTGTATACCATTGCTTCCTAAGGGGGGAGGATTGATCTAGGTGGATATTTGTGGCCACCCACATATTCTAATTGGCTCACATACAATTTTCATCTTGGCAATTTTGTTTCTATCTTTTCGGGTCCTAAACTTTCGGGGTCGTTTTGAGGCCCTGAACATTGTTTTTTGGGATCACCAAAGTCACACTATTTGCAAAGTTAGTGTATAAAGTAAACATTTGTAGTTCTCGAATAGACCTTTCCAATGGGATATCATGTGCCTAAAACAAAGATTGTATGCAAAAGTTACGACACAGGCAAGTTGATGTACCAACTTACCCTATCTGGGCCCACACACTACTACATATGGGCGGATTATTCCATGAAAATTTTCCGCGCTTCCACTAGTTTCATATTTCAGGATTTTCATTTCTATTGCCACGAAAGTTAGTCGCAATATCGATGAAAATCTTAATTTAACCTAGTCGGGATTTTCATCGCTATAGCAACAAACTTTCATGGCAATAGCGACGAAAATTTTATCTATCTCATTGGTCGGTGTTAACAACTACTTGACTATTTTATCTATATATACGTAACATTAAGAGACTTTGTGACACAATTTCTATAGTTGCGACATTGTTCTTGGCTTTTGTTTGAGCTGTTTATTTTTTCCGTCACTCACCGGTTGAAAAAATCCAATTCTCGATCTACATAGCTCGGATTTTGAACTTGCAAGGTTAGTGTGTTATTTTTTATTGATGTACTCATTTAACTTGTAATTTTTTTTTCAAATGTCCAAATTGCATTCAACTTATTTTTTCCTTGATAATATATTTATATAATATGTGTAGTTATACCATATTTCATGTCTTTGGTTTTTGGATATAGTTAGTATATTCTATGGAAAAGGGTTTGTGGATTCCATAATATTCTAGGTTTATGGAATCCACATA
>ML784877.1:819023-843294 GCA_009831015.1 Picea engelmannii | reverse complement strand
CCTTCACATGGTTGTCCCTGTTTAGTAGAGAATGACTATTCTCGAAACCAAGAGGATCTTTGCGCGACTACGCCTAATCATACCAATGATGTAGTTATGTCCGTCATCAATTGTACCTATGAAACATTTGTTAAAAAGATGTGTAGGTTGAGGGTGAAAATACACATACCCCCACCCTTCCCCTTTAGGTATGTGTCAACATTCCTTTCTATCCTTTTGTCCTTTCCTTCCTTGCCCTTCTTAGGTCGGGCGAGCCAAAATATACATACCCCACCACTTCCCCTTTAGGGGGCTCACTATAATGGCAAGTCGTCCTCCTCAAGAGATCTCGGGCCCCTCCACAAAGAGGACGGTCTAGCAAACGGGTATCTCCTTGGAGGATATCCTCAAGACATTTTGGGCCCCTCCACAAAGAGGATGGTGTAACCACCGGGTACATCTCTTGACTGCGCTCATCAAGACATCCCAGATCCCTCCACAAAGAGGAGACACTCCGTACCAGGTACATCCTATTGATAAGCTTAGTTGCCCCTCTATTTAGACCATCAAGCTTACTGCTGACCATCAAGGAAACTAGGGACTTCAATTAATTCATTTGTTAAAAATTTTGTAGGTTAATTTCAAAAGGAAACTAGGGACTTCAATTAATTCATACAATTTCCAACTCTTGTTTCATAAGGGACATATGTTGCATCTTTATCTTTCTAAATATTCCTATAAAAATATTTCTATATTATTGGAAGTAACACGTGAATTGTTATCTAAGCTCAACTGAGAAGAGAAATGGACCATAAGTGATACACATAAGAAACACACATGATCGATACACAATAAGTGATGCATTGGAGTGATGCCCTAAAGTGACACATAGAAGTGACAATGCAACTTTTTTGGCTAGTCAATTTTTCCAGTGAGGTAAAATTCTATCCTAATCAACTCACTTTTTTTGTTTTTTTTTTTGTTTTCATGATTTGGGTAGACTTAAAATGTGTTAAAACCCTTGATGACAATGTTCTATGATTAATGTTCCTATCTGTTAGCGATATTTCTTGTAAAGTGGGTTACAATGCTAAGAATGGGTCAGAAACCCACTTGTTCTAAGTTCGGGGTGCTAATGTGCCCATTATTAAATGAAAACCAAGTCTGGATGGCAAGGATCACAGCACCTAGATCAACGGCGCAGATGGGATTCCGGACCCCCCCACCTTTCTATCTTTAAGCGGAGGGGGGGGGGGTCCGGAATCGAAGGTGCATCTCTCCGACGACTGCAGTTCAAGCGTCCGGATCAACGACGCACAGGCCATCTGGGCACCCTCTTTTATATGGAAATTAACTAATGTGGACCCCCTTCCCATCATGTCAGCTTGTAGACCATCCTCTCTCTTCCTGGTCATGCAATGAGGCTCGCGCCCTTTTTACCCTTTCCTCATCTTTCGATATCTGTCACTCTTCCCTTCTCTAGTTCACATGGTCCCTTTCCCATTTCACCATCCATCTGCCCGCCATGTGTCCTGCCTTATTCCACGTCCACCTCCCACCGCAAGTGCACCCATTATGTCTTGTATCCCACTCCTTCCACGTATAGTCTTCTGCCACATGTCTCCCCCCCGCCACTTCTCTTACACCTCATCGCTTCTTTCCTTCCCCGCACAGTTTTGGCCCCATCACTCCGTTGTTGTGCCCCATCTTCCGCGCTGGCTTCCACGCCTATTCTTCAAGCCATTCAGTTGTTCCAGGTGGCAGCGCGGGAGGCCCTCTACGTTGCAGAAGTGCCGAGTTGGCCAGGTCATCCTCGATCCCGATGAAGCAGTTATTGAAGCGGTTGGTGGTGGTTAGACATCGCCTCCGCCATAATGGGAAATCCCGACAATGAATTAAAGGCAGGTCAATTCGCCACTGGAACTGTCAGGAGTTGGATTACGTTTGACATAAGTTGCATGATCTTTCAGATGTTGACTTTCAGAAGCCATGCAGATGCAAAGATTTCAATGCAGTATCTTGGTTCCACTGCTGTTGTTGTTCTGAGTATATGAAGGCATTTTCACCATTTATGTATCTATCGATGGTAGAGCTAAGCTCTCGACTGTAAAGTTTCAGCAACCATTCTAGTTATCTGGGTGGTGCCTCTGTGTTTGAGATTTCTTGTTTTATGAAAAAAAGTTTCCCTTTTCCATCTATGTTTTCGTCTCATACCAGGGAGTTCATGATCGAATGATTCGCGTGGATTGTTACAGTTATGTTATGATAAAGGATTTGTTGTGACATTATTGTATTCTCTGGTCTTTTGTGTTTGAATGTAAGAGGATCTTGCATTTGGGCGCTTTCTTCTCCAGTCTGTTAGAAACCTGATGTTTATGATAGACCTTCACACTTTTCTCATGCAAGTCTTCCCCCTACTCACCCTTATTACGACTCACTGTTTGGAGTTTATCTAAGACCTCACTCGCCCATGCATGCCTGGCCTAGTTTCTGAGTTGAGACGATTGTTCCGAGTTTGCTTCCATTTGATCACCCCTCTTTAAACAAATCGTGACATTAAACTGATGGGTGTCAGGCTCTGCTCCTGCAAGCAATCCAGGAGTGACTTATGACGCTAACATTTCTGGCGCCGTTGCCGGGGACAAAGTTGAATATTTTCCCTGGGATTGAACAACAACAATCAACTAATTCTGAAGTTGCATCAGAAATCAGAACTTGAAGATTGATACTGTGCACCTGGCGACTCCATTGTGATGACTCCACTGGGAAGAACCTACTCTATCAATTGTTGCTTTCAGAGGCAGACACACGTGGTCTCATCCACACCTGCCTCTAGCGACACCTGAAGCTGACTTAGAAGCAGTGTGCAAAAAGGGAAAGAGCTCTGCAAAAGAAGTTTCCATCGCTGAAATAGGTAATACGCCATCCCCTTCTGTGAGAACTCCATTTTCTTATTCTCAGCTTCCTAGTGGTCCTTCCTCTGAGGTTTCTCATTTTCTGAACTTCGGGAGTGTTCCTGCTGAGTTTTCTCCTCCTGGTTTGGTATCAGAAAGAGAGATCCTTGTCACTCCCCCCTCCCTGGAAGTTGTGCCTCAACACAGACCTAAAGCTCTTGAGGGTTTCATTACCCCTCCTTTTATTGCTACCAATGCATAGAGAGAAACATTTACACATTCAGGTCCCTTGGCTCTCTCTCCATTTTCTCCGTTGTCTCCTCCAAGAACCTCTTTTTTGACATCTCCCATCCACACTCCTTCTCCTCCTAATTCTCCTCCACTTAATATCCCTATGGCTGGTGCTAATCCCCCTTCGAATAGAATGGATGCCATAGTCTCTACTAGATATGCTTCTCTAATCCTACCCCATCCCATGAATCTTCTCCCTACTGGAGACTATTTGAAATACATGCCCAAGTTCGCGGGAGAAGGAGACATAACTACTGAAGAGCACCTAGCTGCTTTTTACAGTTACACAGACAATTTGAATATCGAGAATGAAGATGTCTGGATGAGAGTCTTTGTCTAGAGCCTGGATGGTGAGGTCAGGAAATGGTTTAGAGGACTGGCCCCCAGATCTATTGCTGGCATTGAAGCCTTGGATAACGTTTTCCTGAGGAAGTGGGGAGACAAGAAAATATTTCATGTATTACATGACAGAGTTTGGGTCTCTAAGGAAAATGGAAGGAGAGTTTGTCTCTGACTTCTCCAAAAGATTTAATAAGATGTACAATAAAATTCCTGCAGAAATAAATCCCTCAGAAGCCTCTGCCCAAATTTCATATGCTGGTGTATTTGATCCTGATTTCTGCCTACTATTGAGAGAAAGAAGAGCTACCTCCTTAGCTCAAATGCAAGACGCTACCATAGAAGTGGAATCCAACATATTGGTAGCTGAAAGACTGAGGAACAAAGCCGACGCAGATAAAAGAAAGGGAAGAACTGAAACCTCAACTTCTGGCCCATCATTGCCCCACCCTCAAGTGAATGAATTGACCGAGATAATGAAGTTGTTGAACAAAGAGATGAAGACATTGAAGATGGAAAGGAAGCAAATGTATAGGGTCCCTCAGGACACCAAAAATAAAGGAGGTTTCAGGAGGCCAAACAATATTGCTCCCCCAACTATACACAGAGAAAGGGGAAGAGACAGAGAAGACCAGAGAATTCAAGCCCCTTTTAAGAACAATTTGGTGGCGGATGAGGAGGAAAGAGAAACAAATGAGCCTGATCCTGAAATCCACTACTTAGAAGACACTCCATATTTTCCTCATCTCACTTAGATGTCTTATGAAGAGTCTCTCATGGACAGTCAGCTAAATGAATTAAGCAAGGGAGACAAAGCTAGCGGAGGTCGAGGCAGGTACAACCTGAGGTCCAACAAAAGGGCAGTAACATTTGATGTTCCTGAGCCATCCACTAGAACAGAGAAACCTTCTAATGAAGTAGCAGACGCTCACAGAGGTAAGAAGGCTCAACCTCTCTCTCCCACTGTCCATAATCATGTTCCTAAAATTAAAGAAATCCCAAAGCCTATATCTCCTTTCAATTTCGAACATGATATTCAAAAGATCAGAATTCCTGTGCCACTCACTGAGTTAATTAAACATGGGGAATTCAAAAAACACTTCTCAGAGCTGTTAAAATCTGAAGCCACATATCCTCTCACAGACTCCATAAACCTCCAAGATGAAAGGCCTTTAGTTGTCCTAGGTCCCATGGTAGAAGATAGAGATGATTCATCCCCTCCCTTCTACACATCCCTGAACATACATGATAAAGTATTGCATAATTTCCTCATGGATTTAGGGGCCTCTCACAAACTCATGCCCAAAACTGTCATGGAAGAGTTGGGACTAGAAGTCACCCGAGCCTATCATGACCTCTATTCTTTTGACTCCAGGAGGGTTCAGTGTTTGGGAGTCATCAAGGACCTAGTAGTTTCCCTATTTCAGCTGCCCATGAAGAGTATGGTCATGGATATTGTGGTAGCTGATGTCCCCCCTAAGTTTGGCATGTTGTTGTCAAGATCTTGGATAAAGAGACTAGGGGGAACCTTGCAAATGGACCTCACATATGCCACTATTCCAATGTTTGGAGGGGAGCATAGGAGACTGTACAAAGAATCCCAGCTAGCCTACATAATCAGTGATCAAGCCAACCCTACCAATCACCCCATCTATGCTTTGGACACTGATTTAGGCTCCAGTTTACTGCAGCTCACCCACACCCCTGAGGCCCCTTTGTAGATCAGAAAGTAGCCCATTCTCAATCAGGAGATGCCTCCTCCAACCACCTCTATTTGGAAGATGTTCTTTGATGGAGCTTCCTCCAGTATGGGTGCAGGTGCCGGGGTAGTATTCGTGTCCCCTTGTCAAGAGACCATATCTCTATCATACAAGATGGAATTCGACACCACCAATAATGTGGCAGAATATGAAGCTCTGGTTCTGGGATTAAGAGCTGCCAAGGAGATGGGAATTAAGGAGATGGTTGTGTTTGGAGATGCAGAGTTGATCGTCCAGCAGGTAAAAAACATTTATCAGGCTAAGAATCCTTAGCTCTGAAATTACAGAAATGAGGTATGGGACCTAGTTGATAATTTCTTCCTGCCTTTTAATATTTCTTACATTTCAAGGGAAGAAAATGCTTCAGTCGACTTTTTAGCTGTCATAGCTAGTCTCCTCGAAGTTCCTTCACCGCCTGTGGTTAGATCCGATGTTGAAATAAAATACAGACCTTCTATACCAGACAACATTAAACACTGGAAGGTGTTTGAAGATGATCAGGAAATCGAGAAATTTCTCCAATCCATTGATGACTTTTCCACAATGCACATAGACGAGAACCCTAACGTGGAAGGTGACCATCACCTTGGGGAGTTAGTGAATAAAATTGTTGATCACCAGATCATTCAACTATCGAGCAATTACATTTTGAAAGGACTAATCCCATTAGAAAGATTGTTCGATGGAAATGATGTGGCAGTGAAGGGTAAAGTTTCAGGTGATGAGGCTAACACAGCTGAGTGCAACATAGGCACACCTGAGGAACCTAAGTTTGTCAAGCTGTCAAGGAGTTTGACCGAGGAGCAGAGAACCAAATATACTAAGTTTCTAAAGGAGTTTGCTGATGTGTTCGCATGGACCTACGAAGACCTCAAGATGTATGACACATCAGTCATTGAGCACAAGATCCCATTGAAAGAGGAGGCTAAGCCATTTAAGCAGAAGCTGAGGAAGATGAATCCCATGTTGCTACATGTCATGGAGAGAGAGGTAAAGAAACTACTAGACACCCAGATCATTGTCCCCTTGAGATATTCTGAGTGGGTAGCCAATTTGGTCCCGGTGAGAAAGAAAAGTGGCGAAATCAGGCTCTGCGTTGATTTCAGAAACCTGAACAGAAGCTCAAGGAAAGATAATTATACCCTGCCCAAAATGGAGCACATATTGCATAAGGTCACTGGTGCTTCCAGAATATCCATGATTGATGGTTTCTCCAGATATAATCAGATATCAGTCATTCCTAAGGACCGAGAAAAACCAACCTTCACCACTCCTTGGGGAACATTCATGTATGCCAAAATGGATTTTGGGTTGATGAATGTAAGAGCCACGTTTCAGTGGGCCATGGACATAGCCTTCGTTGGGGAAAAGGACAAGTTTTTGGTGATTTACCTGGATGATATAACATTCTTCTCCAAGACTAATAAGGAGCACCGCTGCCACCTGAAGAGGGTTTTCCAAAAGTGTCGGAGGTATGGCCTATCTTTAAACCCCAAGAAATCATTGTTTTCCATGCAAGAGGGAAAGCTATTAGGCCATATAGTATCAGCAGAAGGGGTGAGAATTGATCCCAGTAGGGTGGAAGCGATTCAGACCCTGTCACTCCCCAGGTCCAAAAAGGAGGTTCAAGCATTTTTGGGGAGGATCAATTTTCTGAGGAGATTTGTTTCAAATTTTGCTGAGTTGGTGAAACACATCACAACCATGCTCAGGAAGGGGAATGAAGTGAAATGGACTGCTAAACCCAGGGAATCTTTTGTCCAAATAAAGAAGGCGTTGACTGAGGCACCTGTGCTAGTCAGTCCTGATTATTCCAAAGATTTTATGATTTTTTGTTTTCCTTCTTGTGATACAGTAGCAGCAGTCTTATTGCAAAAAAATGATAAAGGGAAAGAGAAGCCTGTTGCCTTCTTTAGAAAGGCATTAAGAGATGCAGAGCTCAGGTATGAGATCATGGAGAAGCAGGCCTATGCCTTGGTGAAATCCCTCAAGTCTTTCAGAGTCTATGTCTTGCATTCAAAGATCACTGCATATGTCCCTTCAGCCTCTGTGAAGGACATTCTTATACAGCTTGACATAGATGGGAGAAGAGGTAAATGGATCGCCAAGATCCTAGAATTTGATCTGGAGGTTAAGACCACCAAGCTGATAAAGGGGCAGGGTCTGGCCAAGCTGCTGGCCGAGTCCAATTGCAAATTCTTGGGAATTAACTTTATTAATGAACAAGCTGAGCCATCCAACCAGCATCCCCAAGGTACCTTATCATTAGCAGCATGCACCTGGTACAAGGATATCTTGTATTTCTTGCAAGAATTGAGGCCTCCTGATGGGATGGAAAAAAGCAAGGCCAGAGCCTTAAAGCTCAAAGCAGTCAGATATTGCCTCATTAACCAAAACTTGTATTGGAAAGACCCTATGGGTGTATTACTAAGGTGTCTGGACCAGCAACAAGCCCAGAAGGTTATGTTCGATTTCCATGGAAGTCTCTGTGGAGGTCATCATTTTTGGAAGATCACAGCTCACAAGATCCTCCGAGCTGGGTATTATTGGCCCACCTTATTTCCTGATGTCTGCAGAGGATTCAGAGTTTGCATCAAATGCCATAAGTTCTCCGGTAAGTAGCAACTCAAATCTTTGCCATTAAAGACTATAGTGGTTTCAGCACCCTTTCAGCAGTGGGGATTGGATTTCATTGGAGAGATTCATCGTCCCTCAAGTGGCCAGCACAGATGGATCCTCACTGCGACCGATTATTTCACCAAGTGGATAGAGGCTATCCCCACCAGGAGCACTTCTCACAAAGTAATCATTAGCCTCTTGGAAGAAATCATAGCCAGATTTGGCTGCCCAAGCAGGATTTTCACTGACAATGCCCCCCCCTTCAGGTTTGAGCCTCTTGTCAAGTTCTGTGAACAGTTTCAAATTTCATTGGTTCACTCTACTCCATACTATCCTCAAGGAAACGGACTGGCAGAGTCCTCCAACAAAAGCCTAATCAAGCTCATCAAAAAGCTGTTGGAGGACAATAAGAGGGCCTGGGACTCAAGGCTCAAATTCGCTCTTTGGGCTGATCGGGTAACAACAAAGAAATCCCTGGGTCTCTCACCTTTCCAGCTTGTTTACGGAATAGAGGCCGTTTTCCCCACTCAACTGGCCATATCTGTGGCGAGTTTCCTTCAATAATTTTAAGGAGAACCTAACCACGTGGTTAGAAGGATTCATCAAATGGTGGAAGTGCAGCAGATCAGAGAAAAGGTCATGGATAGGGCCTACAATCATCAGCACAAGATCAAACAGGATTTTGACAGGAAGAGTAGAAAGAAAGAATTCAAGCAGGGTGACCTGGTACTCAAATGGGACGGACCCAGGCAGAATAGGGGCAAGCACAGTAACTTTGACGCCCTCTGGTTGGGGCCTTTCAAGATCCTTGAAGCATGTTCAAACAACACTTACAGGTTGCAGGATCTAGAAGGAGAAGAAGTTTTTAGTGGCCTAGTAAATGGGCATTTCTTGAAAAAATGTTTTATGTGAGCCACAGTCAACTCTTTTGTTTTTGTAAATATTGTTTTTGTTTTGTTTTCAGTTTAGTAAATGACTCCATAGCCCAATAGCAAAGGCACTGAATCTGCAAAGAGTTCTTAGAGCATCACAGGGGCGACTCTATCCCCCATGGAGCCAAATGTTAGCGATATTTCTTGTAAGGTGGGTTACAATGCTAAGAATGGGTTAGAAACCCACTTGTCCTAAGTTCGGGGTGCTAATGCGCCCATGATTAAATGAAAACAAAGTCTAGACGGCAAGGATCACGGCGCCCGGATCAACGACGCAGATGGGATTTCGGACCCCCCTGCCTTTCTACCTTTAAGCGGAGGGGGGGGGTCCGGAATCCAAGGTGCACCTCTTCGACGGTCAATATCAACGCGCCTGGATCAACGACGCACAAGGTGATTCCAGACCCCCCCCTGGCCTTTCTATCTTTAAGCAGAGGGGGAGGGGTCCGGAATCAAAGGTGCATCTCTCCGACGACTGCAGTTCAAGCACCCAAATCAACGGCGCACAGGCCATCTAGGCACCCTCTGTCATCCGACAATTAACTAAGGTGGGCCCCCTTCCCGTCATGTCAGCTTGTAGACCATCCTCCCTCTTGCCATCTATTCTCTTCCTGGCTGTGCGATGAGGCTCGCGCCCTTTTTACCCTTTCCTCATCTTTCGATATCTGTCACTCTCCCCTTCTCTAGTTCACATGGTCCCTTTCCCATTTCACCATCCATCCACTACCTGCCATGTGCCCCGCCTCGTTCCACGTCTGCCTCCCACCGCAAGTGCACCCATTATGTCTTGTATCCCGCTCCTTCCACGTATCATATTTTTCCACATGTCTCCCCCCCCGCCACTTCTCTTACACCTCATCGCTTCTTTCTTTCCCCACGTAGTTTTGGCCCCATCACTCAGTTGTTGTGCCCCATCTTCTGCGCTGGCTTCCACGCCTATTCTTCAAGCCATTCAGTTATTCCAGGTGGCAGCGGGGGAGGCCCTCCGCGTTGTAGAAGTGTCGAGTTGGCCGGGTCATCCTCGATCCCGATGAAGTAGTTATTGAAGCGGTTGGTGGTGGTTAGACATCACCTCCGCCATAATGGGAAATCCCGGCAATGAATTAAAGGCACATCGATTCGCCGCTGGAACTGTCAGGAGTTGGATTACGTCTGACATAAGTTGCACGATCTTTCAGATGTTGACTGTCAGAAGCCATGCAGACACAAAGCTTTCAATGCAGTATCTTGGTTCTGTTGTTGTTTTTGTTCTGAGTATATGAAGGCGTTTTCACCATTTTTGTATCTATCGTTGGTAGAGCTAAGCTCCCAACTGTAAAGTTTCAGCAACCATTCTAGTTATCTGGGTGGTGCCTCTGTGTTTGAGATTTCTTGGTTTATGACAAATGGTTTCCCTTTTCCATCTATGTTTTCATCTCATACCAGGGAGTTCGTGATCGAATGATTCACGTGGATTGTTATAGTTATGTTATGATAAAGGATTTGTTGTGACATTATTGTATTCTTTGGTCTTTTGTGTTTGAATGTAAGAGGATCTTGCATTTGGGCGCTTTCTTCTCCAGTCTGTTAGAAACCTGATGTTTATGATAGACCTTCACACTTTTCTCATGCAAGTCTTCCCCCTACTCACCCTCATTAAGACTCATTGTTTGGATTTTATCTAAGACCTCACTCGCCCATGCATGCCTGGCCTAGTTTTTGAGTTGAGACGATTGTTCCGAGTTTGCTTCCATTTGATCACCCCTCTTTAAACAAATCGTGACATTAAACTGATGGGTGTCAGGCTCTGCTCCTGCAAGCAATCCAGGAGTGACTTCTGACGCTAACACTATCAATAATGGGGAACTATGACTTATAACAATATTCCTAATGGATTTTGGGGAGAATTCCCACTAAAAAAATAAAATTTAAATTCAGTTCAAAATCACGCGGCCTACTCATGCAAAGGAAATACACACAGTCCATAGCCATTATCACTCCATAGTCCATGCACGCACACCACAGTCCACACCACCACAGTCTGGCCACCATAGTCCACGTGCGTACACCACAGTCCGACCATTATCACTCGCGCACATGAATATTCGGAGCACGCAGGTTACGATTTGGAGGACGGGAGAAGAAGGAGGGCACATGATTTGCAGAGGAGAATGGCACATGATTTGCAGAGAAGGAGGGAACACGATTTGTAGAGGCTAGGGCACACAATTTTTAGAGGAGGAGGCAACATGTTTTTGCACCGGAGGAGGGCACACGGCCGGAGGAAATGGTATGACCTCTTTCTCCTATCTCTTGACTTCTTGACCTCTTTCCCTTGATTTCAATGTCATCTAGAAACAAAATTTCTCATATCCCTCAGGACTTTTAGAAAGATTTGGAAGAGAATAGAATTGAAACAAAGGGGAAAAGGAACATAATGTCCTTGTATAACTTTCTCTCAAAATGTGTAGAACTCAACCCGATGCATTTGCAATTGGTAAGCATTCTCCAACAACCAACTAAATTTTTAGTTTGGTCGATGTAGTGGTATTCAATGGACTCTTATCTCAACCAAAAGGTAACGAGAATGTAAATATGTGTTTGCAGCTAAGTTTTATTGGCCAATCACTAAATATGCTCACAAAAATAGTTTTATACAACCCTCTAATTCTCATAAGATTTCTCAAGACCAAAATGCCAATGACAATATTAACTTCCAATGATAGCTTATCCTTTGATAGTTATTCTATGCAAGTTTTGATGCAAATTAAACTCAACTCAATGACCATTCCTCCTTTGAAATAAACATATCTTGTGTCACATGGTTTTATTTTCCCAACAAGATGCCACCTAATGGTATATCTTACCACATAATGAACATACCTTTTATTACCAATAGTTAGTAGTGCTATGGCCTTTCTTCCCATAGTAGTGACAAACAAGGATGTATTGTTTCATGCAAACCTTTTGGTCTTATTCTCCTTCTTGCCTCTGTCGATTGGATTTATTCTTCTTTTGAGTCATGGAAAAGGATAAGTTTTTGAGCTCTTCTCATCACTACCCTTCTTTGATCCACTACAAGAAGGCCGAGGTAGTAGTGGGATACCACCTTCATCGACTGAAACTTTTTCTATTGATGAGCAGGACAATTATTCTACATCCTTTGGCTTCAAAAATGTGGTCTTATTGTTTGTGGCATTTTCATTTCGAGCATTGAAACTTAGGTCTTTGTAATATCCCATTATCAACCCTTTGAACTTGATCCTTCTTATATTGTAATTATGCTTTTCATTACTATGATTTTCTTCATGTTGTAAGGTAAACTTAACATGCAATTTTAAAGACATATAAACATGATCAATTTGAATTTAATGAAAGGTTCTGTTGGAGTCGCCTTTGTTTTTTAGCCTGTTTTGAATTTTATTTCTTAATGCTTGAAATTGAAAGTTGGTTTTCATATTTTCCTTTAATGTTTCCAAAATCTTAGAGGTCTCATCACGCGAGCGGCGACGGTTATCATACTCTTAAGGCGAGTTATACTTTTTGTTCATTTTCTTGTTCTATTCTTGTGCTTGCCTGGTCCTTGGCAGCCTCCTCAGCTGTGGCTAGTTTATCTTCTAAGATTTTAATGAGGTGATTTTTTCGTTTCAGTTGCCTTTGCAAAACCCCGACTGAAAATTGGTTTGTTGTAGCATACGCCCCTAATGTCCCGGCTATTTCTATCACAAACTCTTCTTTCTTCTTGTCTTTCCCATTGGTCAACACCTTGAACTTCTTGGATATTGATCCTTCTTCCTGATAGAATTCTCTTTTCACTACAACCTTTCTCTTCTTATCGAAAAAGAACTCATTTGGAGGGAGCTCTTCCATCCTTATAGGTCTCAATTCTTCATTTAAAATCCACCCTGAATCTATGTTTCCATGAGTTGACTGCAAGGGAGTAATGGAGGTGATGGGATCTCCAATTTTCTTAGCTGGTTGTCCTGGAGTAGTAACTGGAGTCTGCTTTTTCGACGACTCGGGAGTCTTTATCTCTGGTTTTAGAATTCTAGTTTTCTCTTCCCCATCCTGGTGTTTTTCTTGGCTGGGTTCCGCATCTTTGGAGCCTTCAGCTTATTTTTGTTGCACCTTTGTTGTACTTGTATTCTCACCCCACAATACTGAGGGAAGACAATTGCATCGATGTTCTTGGAATTTTAGAACATCGACCCTCTCTTCGGGTGCCAGGGCTTGTATCCGAGCCAAAACCTCTGCATAAGATCTTGCGCCTCGAAAAATGTCATCCGAGGGAGAATTTTCGTGTTTGAACCTCTTGAGTCCCCAACTAGCCAAGTGATTACTTATGACCCTTTGCAGATCGTGCTTCTTGAATTCAACATGAACCAATTTTAGGTCTTCCAGGGCTGCTGCCTCAGCTTTAGCATGCCTAAAATATAACAAAGAATATGAATTTAAATGAATAGTAAAAGGTGGCCATACCTTCTTTGAATATCCCTTAAGCTCCTTGCTTATGCCACCTATTACGGTTTGCCTAGCAACCTCACGACAAGCCGGCTTATCGGGTATAAATAATGGTAATGCATGTGGGGGAACAGAAGCCCTGAAAACCTTGAGATATGAGAATTTTGATTCTACATACTAGTCAGCTATATTGCTTAGATTCATCGCTATACTGTCCGAGATCTTGGGTGGCGGGTGGCCGAAAATAGTGACATGCAGTGGTACCATTACCCAGTTAAAGATTTCATACACAAAATCTACCGCTCTGTTTTCCCACAGTATTTAATGGTAAACATGGATGGTCTCAGCCTATGATGGAGTCCAACTCCAGCTCATTAATGGAAAGGGTGTTAGAAAACACATGACGTCCATAATGTATGTAGACATAAAGAATAAAGCAATCTTTCCTCTCTCCCTCTGCGCTCAATACTCTGTAACTCAACTGGTCAAGCTATTAGACAGTATTTTAGCCCAGTTGAAGGAACAACCTTTGGCGACTGAATGTATTGGAGGCACCCACTGAAGGAAAAAATGTGTGGTGTCCTCTCTCCCATATAATTTGTAGGTCATCATAGCTACATATTTGAACTATGGTTCCAGAGAAGCTATCGAATAGATAATGTTACTGTCTACCCTGAACTTCGCAGGGTGTGAGACCCAATCTTTGATTAAAGTGGACATAGTCTTGTCATATTGCACACATTCCTTCTGTTTGAAATTTTCCAAGAATTTGGCATTGTATGTAAAGTGTGACATGGTTGGCAACTTGTACATAGCCTGAATTTGTTCGGGTCTGAAAGTGCCAATAGTGACCTTCTGCTCGTTGATGATGGTTCTGGTTGGTATATCCACATGGTCTAATGCCCACTGGACCATATCATAGTAAGGAAGAAGTCATGTCCTAGCCGCTACTCTATCCATTCCAGCTTGGACAATGATCTTATATTTGGTGGTCAGTCATCTTTTTCATTGTCACTGGAATCATCCAAATAATCTACCAATTCTGACTATAGAACCTCAGAAACAAATGACCAGGTCTCGATGGAGTCGACACTTCGAGGTGAAGTATTAGAGACTTTGTCTGAACCTTGTCTCGAAACCTCAACGTTGGCTTTAGATTCTTTTCATTGGGCCATGGCGGGGGATCCTACTTTAGCTCTTCTGCGATAAAAATATGTATACATACAGAAATTAGTTCGCTGAGAAATTTTACTCTGTGTAGTGTAGAAATGAATTTGCAATAACAAATAACAGATCTATACATTCGACCATTTAAGACTTGGTACTTTTCAGGAACATAACGGTCAAATCATTCTTAAATATAATTTAGCAATAAAAACCCAATCCTTACTTGTCGATTTGCCTTGTTTCTAATTAATGGCATAAATTTTGACAGTTCAAAACGCAAGTTGGCGCAAGGAAAAATTAAGATTTCCTCATAGACTGTGCATGCATCAAATCACGGGAAATACTGGCTTAGCTCAATTAATCAGGTTTTATCAATGTTAATTAATCTTTCGGTACACACTACATATGGATTTTTCACTCTAACCGTTCCAGCCTCTAAAACCCGAGATTACGATAATTAGCTTTGGTTAAATAAAAATGTAACCAGGATTAAGTGTTTAATTAATCATGTTTTAAGAAAAAACTAATATCGTGGTTATTTATATCGTGACTTCACGACTCGGAGCTTCGAAGGTACAACTTTTGGGATGTTCGTATGCCAAGTTGCAAAATCGTGAATCGCGACTTCGCGACTCGGAGCTTCGAAGGTATAGCTTCCGGGATGTTGGTATGCTGAGTTGCGAAATCGCGAGCTCACGATGATATGATTTAATTAAATTGGGGGATAAAACTGGATTAAGTGTTTAATTAATTACATTTCTATCTTTATCACGACTTTGTGACTTGGGGCTTTGACGGTGTAGCCTTTGAGGGAAAACATGTCGAGTTGTGAATTTCCGACTGAGTTTAACCATGGCTGAACTTTTTACCTTTAACACTAACCCAGGTTGCTTAAAACAAGAGTCTCGTGGTTTCGACTATTGGGATTATGACAGTAATACTTTTGGAGTTAGTAAATTCCGAGACACGAAATCTCGATGATGCTTAACCATAGTTTAGAAAATATTTACTCTCGCTACTAACATGGGTAAAACTTTAAGGTTACTTCATCGTTTCGCTCTTCGAGACTTGTGAACTATGTGATCTATAACACCCGACATGAAAAATCCTGAGGTAAGAAAGGGGGAAAAAATCATTTGAACAAAAAGTATAACTCACCTTGAGAGTAGGATAACCATCGCCGCTCGCATGATGAGACTTCCGAGATTTTGGAAAAATTAAAGGAAAATATGAAAACCAACTTTCGATTTCGAGCATTAAGAAATAAAATTCAAAACTAGCTAAAAAACAAAGGCGGCTCCAACAGACCCTTTCATTAAATTCAAATTGATCATGTTTATATGTCTTTAAAATCGCATGTTAAGTTTACCTTACAACATGAAGAAAATCATAGTAATGAAAAACATAATTACAATATAAGGAAGATCAAGTTCAAAGGGTCGATAATGGGATATTACAAAGACCTAGGTTTCAATGGTGGAAATGGAAATGCCACAAACAATAAGACCACATTTCTGAAGCCAAAGGATGTAGAATAATTGGCCTGCTCATCAATAGAAAATGTTTCAATCGATGAATGTGGTATCCCACTACTACCTCGGCCTTCTTGTGGTGGATCAAAGAAGGGTAGTGATGAGAAGAGCTCAAAAACTTATCCTTTTCCATGACTCAAAAGAATAAGAAATCCAATCGATAGAGGCAAGAAGGAGAATAAGACCAAAAGGTTTGCATCAAACAATACATCCTTGTTTATCACTACTATGGGAAGATAGGCCATAGCACTACTAACTATTGGTAATAAAAGGTATGTTTATTATGTGGGAAGATATACCATCAAGTGGCATCTTGTTGGGAAAATAAAACCATGTGACACAAAATATGTTTATTTCAAAGGAGGAATGGCCATTGAGTTGAGTTTAATTTGCATCAAAACTTGCATAGAGTAACTATAAAAGGATAAGCTATCATTGGAAGTTAATATTATCATTGGCATTTTGGTCTTGAGAAATCTTATGAAAATTAGAGGGTTGTATAAAACTATTTTTGTGAGCATATTTAGTGATTGACCAATAAAACTTAGTTGCAAACACATATTTACATTCTCATTACCTTTTGGTTGAGATAAGAGTCCATTGAATACCACTACATAGACCAAACTAAAAATTTAGTTGGTTGTTGGAGAATGCTTACCAATTGCAAATGCATTGGGTTGAGTTCTACACATTTTGAGAGAAATTTATACAAGGACATTATATTCCCTTTTCCCTTTATTTCAATTCTATTCTCTTCCAAATATTTCTAAAAGTCCCGAGGGATACGAGAAATTTTGTGTTTAGATGACATTGAAATCAAGTGAAAGAGGTCAGGAAGTCAAGAGATAGGAGAAAGAGGTCATACCATTTCCTCCGGCCGTGTGCCCTCCTCCAGTGCAAAAACATGTTC
The DNA here is from genome assembly GCA_009831015.1 of Picea engelmannii. Classification (NCBI taxonomy): domain Eukaryota; kingdom Viridiplantae; phylum Streptophyta; class Pinopsida; order Pinales; family Pinaceae; genus Picea; species Picea engelmannii. Next base: position 826,431 of record ML784877.1, on the reverse strand, counting down.
CCTCCTCCTCTGCAAATTGTGTGCCCTAGCCTCTACAAATCGTGTTCCCTCCTCCTCTGCAAATCATGTTCCCTTCTCCTCTGAAAATCGTGTGCCCTCCTTCTTCTCTCGTCCTCCAAATCCGTCCTCCAAATCGTAACCCGCGTGCTCCAAATCCTCCTGCGCGCGAGTGATAATGGTCGGATTGTGGTGTGCGTGCGTGGACTGTGGTGGCCATACTGTAGTGGCGTGGATTGTGGTGTGCATGCATGGACTGTGGAGTGATAATGGCTATGGAATGTGTGTATTTCCTTTGCATGAGTAGGCCGCACAATTTTGAACTGAATTTAAATTTCATTTTTTTAGTGGGAATTCTCCCCAAAATCCATTACATTCAGTCGTCGAAGGCTATTCCTTCGACTGGGCTAAAATACTATCTGTTAGCTTGACCAATCAAGTTACAGAGTATTGAATGCAGAGGGAGAGCAAAAATATTGCTTCATTATTTATGTTTGTGTACATTATGGACGTCGTGTGTTTTCTAACGCCCTTTCCCTTAATGAGCTGGAGTTGGACTCCATCAGAGGCTGAGCCCATCCACGTTTACCATTCAAAACTGTGGGAAAACAAATCAGAATATTTTGTGTATGAAATTTTTAACTGGGTAATGGTACCGCTGCATGTCACTATTTTCGGCCACTCGCCACCCAGGATCTCGGACAGTATAGCGATGAGTCTAAGCAATATAGCCGACTGGTATGGAGAAGTAGAATTATCATATCTTAGGGTTTTCGAGGATTCTGTTCCCCCACATGCATTACCATTATTCATACCCGATAAGCTGGCTTGTCGTGAGGTTGCTAGGAAAACTATAATAGGTGGCATAAGCAAGGAGCTTAAGGTATATTCAAAGAAGGTATGGCCACCTTTTCCTATTCATTTAAATTCATATTCTTTGTTAGATTTCGAGCATGCTAAAGCTGAGGCAACAGCCCTGGAAGACCTAAAATTGGTTCGTGTTGAATTCAAGAAGCACAATCCGCAAAGGGTCGTAAGTAATTACTTGGCCAATTGTGGACTCAAGAGGTTTGAACATGAAATTTTTCCCTCGGATGAATTTTTCCGAGGCACAAGATCTTATGCCGAGGTTTTGGCTCAGATACAAGCCCTGGCACCCGAAGAAAGGGCCGATGTTCTAAAATTCCAAGAACATTGATGCAGTTGTCTTCCCTTAGTATTGTGGGGTGAGAATCCAAGTACAACAGAGGTGCAACAAAAGGAAGCCGAAGGCTCCAAATATGTAGCACCCAGCCAAGAAAAACACCAGGACGGGGAAGATAAAACTAGGAGTCTGAAACCAGAGATAAATACTCCCAAGTCACCGAAAAATAAGACTCCAGTTACTACTCCAGGACAGCCAGCTAAGAAAATTAGAGATCCCACTACCTTAATTACTCCCTTGTAGTCAACTCAGGGAAACATAGATGCAGGGTGGATTTTAAATGAAGAATTGAGACCTATAAGGATGGAAGAGCTCCCTCCAAATGATTTCTTTTTCGATAAGAAGAGAAAGGTTGTAGTAAAAAGAGAATTATATCAGGAAGAAGGATCAACAGCCAAGAAGTTCAAGGTGTTGACCTATGGGAGAGACAAGAAGAAAGAAGAGTTTGCGAAAAAAATAGCCGGGACATTAGGGGCGTATGCTATAGAAAACCAATTTTCAGTCGAGGTTTTGAAAAACCAGCTGAAACGAAAAAATCACCTCATAAAAACCTTAGAAGCTAAACTAGCCACAACTGAGGAGGCTGCCAAGGACTAGGCAAGCACAGGAATAGAACAAGTAAGGCTGGCCGATAAAAAGGAGATAGAGTTGCTCAAAACTAAGCTCGATCAAGCAGAGCTGGTAGCTCAGAACGATCAGATATAAGTGGGCCAGCAAAAAGACTTGATTGAGTAGTTACGGGCTAGATTGGAAATCTCTGAAAGTAAAGTTATAAATATTGGGATGTTCTAGTCCTAGGCGATGGAGATTTGGAGTAGAGTTTCTGCAGCCCAGCGAAGTTTACTCACCAAGGTAGAGATAATTCGGGACAACTGCTTACTATTTGATTAAGTATTGGAAAATTTATCTATCAGAGAAAGAGAAGCTGGAGCAGCTCGGTTCGCATTTCAAGAGGCTGTAATAGCTACAAACAATAGGGAATCGGGAATTACTCCTAGGTTTTCCATTTCGGAGTAGACCAGAGGAAATATTTTATTGAAACAATGGGAGCACAGTATATCAGAAAGTAAACTGCAAGCCAAGAAGGTAATGAAATCCTTTGAAGAGGCTTTTGGTTCTATAGATGGTAATTTTTTAGGTATTGATAGCGAAGGCAATGCTAAGACATTGAGTCAAATGAATATCTTGCTTGATATAAACAAGAAAGAAGAAATAGATTCGGCCGAAATCTCACAAGTAGCTATGGAAGACATAGTTCAAATAGATATTAAACCAAGTGTGCAATTGTGCGCTATTGACATCCTAGACCGACAGATGGAAGAAAGGTTGCCTTAATTAGCCCAAGATTGTTACTCTTTTGAGGCCAATTGTCAAGCGGAACTGTCAAGGTTGATATCTCGGCTAGTGGAAAGATGTGTCACTTGTACCGAGCATGCGAGAGGGAAAGCTTCTGGTACCAAATAAAGATAGAGATAAAGAAATGAAGTGATTGATCTCCTTCTTGTTGTAACTGAAAATCCTAGAATGATTGATATTCCATCATATGTAAATCTCTATAAATATACACTAGAAGGAAGGAACAGGGGTTAGACCTTTTTGGGTCGATTGTAATAGAGGTTTTCTATCTTGAGAGTTAATACAAATCAAATCCAAAGATTCTCAATTCCGTCACGACTGTGTTATGAGTTTGTTTCCTTGTATCTCATATTTCATTTCATTTCATATATGTATCTGATGAATGCTTCGCTATAATTTAGTACAACCTCTACTATAGTGAATGAATTCTAGTTTTCTATATCGTTTATTGTTTTTCCTCTATACCAGCTATCAGCAGGTAGAAGACCAGTCAACACTTTAGATTTCTATATATATATTTTATGCTTCATCGGGTTATTTCCTCATCTTTTTTCTTCTTCTGTTTATAAGTGTGATTCTCCCTTGATAGGAGCCTTACATGATAGACATATTAATGTTTTCTCCCACCTCATACATCTCTATTTAAAATATAACTCAGTTACGGGAAAGGGACTTTGGTTTGAACCCTATTTTCACTACTGGAACTGTAAACTCTCCTTTATACGAACAAAATTGAGACAACACCTAAAATTCCTCTGAGATTTTATTATCATTTTGTTCCTCTATGATTGTCCCTATGACACGACAGCCTAATATCGAACCTAAACTATCAGATCAAACACATATTTCCTTAAATCTTTTTGATATTATTCTTAAAACAACTACTACCCAGGTTGAACTTGACCGTTCATGGGCAGCGATTGAATAGGATATAAACATCCAGGAACAGTTGGAAGTTAGACAATGCCAACCTAGAAATCATCCCTAGCTTCCCTTGCTGAAGGTTGACATTTATTCCTTCTTTACCCCTTACTCACTTTCGGATGCCTAGACACTGTACTTCCAAGCCTTAAGTACAGACTCTAGAACAACAAGCTCCAAGGCTTATTGGTCGGAGAAAACACTAATGGAGCTATGATTCCACTAGAGGGGAAATGTAAAGGGGTTTAAGTGGGGAATTGACCTATGTCTCATGGTCACTACTATATCCTATGTACAATCTCTTTCATGTGATTGTCATAGAAATGTTCTATCCTAATATTTATGACAATACAATTATGACTCTGCTGCAACTCGTTATAACTCTGTTGCAACACTTTCTGTAACGCTGCTGCAACTCACTATAACTATGTTGTAACTGTACTTTCTGCTTTGAATTTTGTGTTGTTACTCCACTTGTTGTTACTCACTATTACTCTGCTGCAACCTGCTATACCTCTGCTGCAACACTTTCTGTAACTCTGCTGCAACTCACTATAACTATGTTGTAACTCTACTGCAACACTATGCTATAACTGTACTTTCTCCTTCGAATTTTGTGTTGTTACTCCACTTGTTGTTACTCACTATTACTCTGCTACAACTCGATATAACTCTGCTGCAACACTTTCTGTAACTCTCTTGCAACTCACTATAACTATGTTGTAACTCTACTGCAACACTATGTTGTAACTGTACTTTCTCCTTTGAATTTTGTGTTGTTACTCCACTTGTTGTTACTCACTATTACTCGGCTGCAATTCGCTATAACTATGATATCCCTCATACTCTACATCAATGTTTGGGTCTGGGTTGAATGTTATGGCTCTCTAAATTTGTCATTTTTACCGAATTTGTGCGCTTTTGTGACTGGTACAATCAACCATGGAGACCAAATTCTATCATATTTAGTAGAAAATATATCAATAACTAAGAAAAACTCAACTCAATGGACATTCCTCCTTTGAAATAAACATATCTTGTTTCACATGGTTTTATTTTCCCAACAAGATGCCACCTAATGTTATTTCTTCCCACATAATGAACATACCTTTTATTACCAATAGTTAGTAGTGCTATGGCCTTTCTTCCCATAGTAGTGACAAACAAGGATGTATTGTTTGATGTAAACCTTTTGGTCTTATTCTCCTTCTTGCCTCTGTCAATTGGATTTCTTCTTCTTTTGAGTCATGGTAAAGGATAAGTTTTTGAGATCTTCTCATCACTACCCTTCTTTGATCCACCACAAGAAGGCCAAGGTAGTAGTGGGATACCACCTTCATCGACTGAAACTTTTTCCGTTGATGAGTAGGCCAATTATTCTACATCCTTTGGCTTCACAAATGTGGTCTTATTGTTTGTGGAATTTTCATTTCCACCATTGAAACCTAGGTCTTTGTAATATCCCATTATCAACCTTTGAACTTGATCTTGCTTATATTGTAATTATGTTTTTCATTACTATGATTTTCTTCATGTTGTAAGGTAAACTTAACATGCGATTTTAAAGACATATAAACATGATCAATTTGAATTTAATGAAAGGTTCCAAGGCTTATTGGTCGGAGAAAAGGCTGATGGAGCTATGAGTCAACCAAAGGGGAAATGTAAAGGGGTTTAAGGGGGGAATTGACCTATGTCTCATGGTCACTAGTATATCCTATGTACAATCTCTTTCATGTGATTGTCATAGAAACGTTCTATCCTAATATTTATGACAATACAATTATGACTTTGTTGCAACTCGCTATAACTCTACTGCAACACTTTTTGTAACTCTACTGCAACTCACTATAACTATGTTGTAACTTTGCTGCAACACTATGCTATAACTGTACTTTCTCCTTCGAATTTTGTGATGTTACTCCACTTGTTGTTACTCACTATTACTCTACTACAACTCGCTATAACTCTGCTGCAACACTTTATGTAACTCTGCTGCAACTCACTATAACTATGATGTAACTTTGCTGCAACACTATGCTGTAACTGTACTTTCTCCTTCGAATTTTGTGTTGTTACCCCACTTGTTGTTACTCACTATTACTCTGTTGCAACTCGCTATAACTCTACTGCAACACTTTCTATAACTCTATTGCAACTCACTCTAACTATGTTGTAACTCTGTTGCAACACTATGTTGTAACTGTACTTTCTCCTTCGAATTTTGTGTTGTTACTCCACTTGTTGTTACTCCACTTGTTGTTACTTAATATTACTCTGCTACAACTTGCTATAACTCTACTGCAACACTTTCTGTAAATCTGCTGCAACTCACTATAACTATGCTATAACTCTGTTGCAACACTATGTTGTAACTGTACTTTCTCCTTCGAATTTTGTGTTGTTACTCCACTTGTTGTTACTCACTATTACTCTGTTGCAACTCTCTATAACTCTGATATCCCTCATACTCTACATCAATGCTTGGGTCTGGGTTGAATGTTGTGGCTCTCAAAATTTGTCATTTTTACCGAATTTTTGGACTTTTGTGACTGGTACAATCAACCATGGAGACCAAATTCTGTCATATTTAGTAGAATATATATATCAATAACTAAGAAAAACTTTGTAGCAGGTGTAGATAATAATTATGCTTATGACTACATAGAAACTTTCATATTGGTAACTTGATGTTCTTGTCAATTTCTACATCAATCGATAATTTTCAACATTGCCCTTTTTTACACTTTCTCGAGACTTGGAATTTTTTTATCTGAAATGGCTCTCTCAAATGGAGAAAAAATAGAAAGTCTTCAATACAACAAAGTCATCTGAATTATTGAGGAAACAAAATGTTGACTAGCATAATTTTTCTAGTTTGGTGATATTAGGTCCCTTTTTATCCGTCAAATATCCCAAAAATCCCCAAAAATACTCTTGGAATAAAGGATTTTGGCATGTTTCTGCATCTCCATTCCAACCCCTTTTGAATTTGGTCAAATGCTTCACTGGGTTTGTTTATGTCTACTCTTGTTACTCACTAGACAAATTTCAACATCAACATGGATTCTATTTGTGTGTGCCACTTTGTTCATTAAAAACCACTCAATTCCATTTTATGGAATTCTAGAGATAAATAAGCAAGTGACCGCTCACAATTATTTGTTCCTTCTCACTAAAAATGTTGTCTACTTTAATTGTCTACTTAATTCAACAACTAAAATTCACAATCCATTTAATGTCAACCTAGGAAAGTCTTGTTATTTCAAAAGAAACCATGCATTGTCTATGCTAGGCACAAAGAATCTGAACTTAGCACCCAAAAAGCATGCTTGAAACAATTCCTAACTCTCTGGAAAGAATTCTCATTGGATTTATTGAATTGAACACATTGACTAAGACTCAATGAAAACTGCAATTAATTCAGAATAAATCAAACTCATTAATCTAGAAATCCTAATCTACTTGCAGAAAGAAATTCCTACATACTTTTGCAGAAAAGAAATTCCTAATTACTTTTGCAGAATCTGAAGTCTATTCATTGTTGCAAAAGTTAAGCGAGATTTCTTAACAAGACACCTTTTCTATTCACACCACAATTCTCATGAGATTTACACACCATCTATTCAAAGTGACTATAGAAAAGAATCTAAACACAGATTCAAAATACTCTAACACCAGTACCAAATATGCATAGACACACAAAAAACTAAGAAATGAAAATTAAATCCTATTCTAGTTGCAAAGGCAGGTGTTAAGGTCCTAACCCGCACATGGGTAGATTAAGGTATTCGGATGTAATAAAGGTCAATATTAATAAGACCTTTCAATAAAAGAGAATTAGGCGGATGTAAGAAGACCTAATAGAAGCTTCCGCTTCTAGAAGGATCTTCCTCTAGATGCTTCTTTTTAGTATAAATAGGAGTCGAG
>ML784877.1:782126-797004 GCA_009831015.1 Picea engelmannii | reverse complement strand
TTCCAGCGAATGTGAATAGATGAGCTGAGGTCGAACATCCGTGGAATCATTCGATCAGAGGTCAATGATGTAAACCCACTGTCGAATGTGAGGAGGCCTGCCATTGAGGCATGCAGGTCCCAAAGTACTAAATGGTTTCTAAGTCTAATTCCTGGATAATTTGTTGAAGTCGACAGGAATAGACTCGTCGAGGGAGGGCCTTGATGTATCCCCCATCAACGACATGAAACGGACATGGATATGTAATTGGTAGATCAAATGGACATGGACTGACACAGGTTTTGAGGCAAGATATTTGGGATGGCCGACTCTCGAGGCAGATACTTCCCTTGAACACTGAGGCACGACAGCGAAACATGACATGGACCAAAACTATGCAGTGGGTATCGTGACTTGCGTCGGGTGACTCAAAGGAGTGAAAGGAAACTCAGAGGATTGGCTCAGTGCAGAGGTTCAGCGGATCATGATGTATGAAAAATAACAAAGTGCCGTGTTCAAGGGCGACTCTAAGAAATGATGGATAGTGTTCTCAAGAGACTGCTTGGCTTGCTCCTTTCAATTTTTCCCCCATCCAGATAGATGAGTACCTCTTTTTAATTTAATGAGCTCGAGGAGGATAACACATGCTCGATATAACTCACCTTYGGTAAGTTCCTCTTCCTTTGTTTAACGAACCGGAAGAAGTAAGGGTTCGTTCCCATATGGGTCTGTCGATGTGTGCTTTAACGAGTCCAAAGACAGAAAACTCGAAGGTTTTTCAGGATTATAGAGTTTGGAAAAACACTTAAAAGAGAACTCTCTCAGTGCCTTTTTCATACAGTAGTCCAACGATACCGAAAAAGGGTTAAACTATTGCTCGAAGGATGCTTTTTCTGACCGTTTAACGAGCGTGAAAGAAAGCAAGATCACTCGACAATCTTTTCATATTTAGAGAGTCTGAAAAGGGTTTAAAGTAGACTCCAAGGGGGTTCGTTTTTCATGTGGTCGTATCCATACGGGTCCGAAAAAGAGATAAAACTTTACCCGGTTGCATTCTCATGTATTTACGAGCACGAGAAAGAACAAAGACTAAGATCGGTATGCCCCCAGCTTGAAAGCTGGTGGCTTGACTCCAGAATGATCATCTACGACTGGAGACATTCCCCCCAAGCTTCAATTCATTCACCGACTTTGAGGTTGTCACCAATTTCTGTGCTAGATGGAGAAAAAGGATACAGGTGGATGAAATGAAGGTTCAAAAAACGATACCTAACGAAAGACTCGACTCGACATCTACGAGATCTGGCGAAAGACTCGACTTGAAGGGAGAGGTGATTGTTTCATTTTTTAATGAGCTTGACACAGAAAAAGAACTATGCTCAAGGTTCCGGGTTCGATCCCCAGATTGTTGTTTCATTTTTTAAGGAGCTTGCCATAGAGAAGAGAAACTATGCTCGTGACATGCCCCTAGCATGAAAGCTAGTGGCCTCTGTTTCATTTTTTAACGAGCTTGCCACAGAGAAGAGAAACTGTGCTCGTGACTTCTTCTTGATCATGGCTTCCAGGAGGATAACGCTCTGGAAGGATACCATGTCAAGGGACAAGACTCGGTCATGGCTTCCAAGAGATCTTCACTGGATGGAAGATAATCACTTGAGGAGGGACACAGGTCAAGGGTCGCGATAGGGGTAAGGAGATCAGGCTCAAATAATCCTACCGAAGAAATCACCATGTCAACTACCGGATCCAAATCATCGGAAGTCGAGGTCATGGGAGACAATGCCACATAATTGACATGCGGTGGGGGTGATACTGTCTGCATATAAGAACCACTTAGGGAGGTAACCCAATCGGGGCCGATGCATGAAAGTTGATCAATCGTCACAATTCTTCCATCGTGAGGAAAATATATCACACGGAAAAGAGTGGATACAATAGCTTTCATAGCATAGACATAATCCCGCCCAAGGAGTAAAGAGAAATCCAAGGGGTCTCGGACTACCATGACATCGATAAAGACAGTTTTCCCTCCCAAAGTTACAGGAAACTGAGGAAGGATCCCTAAAGGTTGACTAGTTCCTCTGTTAAAAGCTAACAGACTATGTGTAACTGGTGCAAGCTGTGGACAACCCAAAGCGTACCAAGCGACAAAAGACAAAATACTAACGGACACACCTTCATCTATCAATGTTTGAGGAACGTCCCGACCACGCCCTTTTGAGGGAGCGCTACCTATTCTGGGCGATTGTTAAACTGTTGAGATGAATGGGGGAAGCTTCTTTTTATTCTTGGAAGGTAGTTGGATTCGAATCATCCATGAGGGAGTTTGATGAGCACCACAAATGGAAGGTCATCAGAGCGTTGTAGCGCTCCCTGGTAAGCTTTAGGGGGCGCTGGCGCCCTCAAAATCTATAACGCTCCCTCAAAAGGGCCAGGGAGCGTTATAACGCTCCCTGGCAGTGTATTGGGAGCGTCGGTGCTCCGAGATAGTGTAAGGGGGAGCGCTCCTCTCCAAAACTCAGTTTTTGAGGTGCTTTCAGGTGGCAAAAGGTTGTTTGACTTCAGTAGATCAGTTCTCTTCCTTCAAATCAGTCATGTGAGGTGTCATAAGTGCCTCCTTAGTGTCGCCATCACAGTATCATGTCTGAACCTTGTTTACGACACCAATGATCAACTTGCAACACTTGTAGGGAAGATGCAACACTTACAACGACTGATAGGGACAATGCGACACTTATCCATCTGAGCAATTTTGACGTGTAACAACAGGCACTTTTACAGGATTCTTGGATGTATTCACTGGTGATGTTTATTCTCTAAGTTGAATGTTATTCTTGCTTTGTGATCATATTGTTTTCTGAAACTAATCTTTAAGAGTAACATATGTTGCAGGATTTATCTTGGATACCCTGTTTCCAACTTTAAATATTTTAATGTTTATCTTATGATGTTTTCAATTAAGAAATTCTTAACTGCTTCTTAGTTGAATGTATCTTTCTCATCTTTTCTTCTGTCCATCATTTAAACTATTAAAGATCCAGTGAGTATATTATCTCACCCTGTGGAAGTTTTCTTTTACGTTTATGGTTTGTATCTCATGTTTATTATAACACAGACCCCATAGCCCAATGGAGGTGTAGACTGTCTCAACCAATTCAAAAACACTTTGACAACAAAACCTACAGATTTCTTTACCTAGCCTAATATCTAGAATTGAAAATATAGCTAAATCATATAGAGAGATCCCTCTTTGAAGATGGAAGGGCTAGATCCCAGCTTTAAAAGCGGTTGGATAAAGTTACCTTTGTAGATTTCTTCTTCTTCAACCTCTAGGAAATTTACCAAGAGCTAACAATTCCAAAATGCAACTTTACATGAGTGAAGAATATAATTACATCTTGTTTTCATGTTTAAACATGGTATAAAAACTACCATATTATTTATTCTAGTTTACTCTAAAATGTATATCGACTTTACAGCTTCAAGCTTCCCACATAAGTTTATTCTTGGCTCTCCTTTCTGAAAAACAAAATTATGAAATTTATACTTTAATCCTCCTTCAAGCCTACAATCATCTCAAAGACTCAAGACTTGCATATATATACAAGTTTTGTAAGGTTTTAACCATTTGCCAAAAATTGAGCTAGATGTAGGTAATCCCTTATATTCTTCAAGTACATAAGAGTTTAACTTTAGAGCTATGGTCAAATAAAAACATCAAAGGTATTAANACTTGCATATATATACAAGTTTTGTAAGGTTTTAACCATTTGCCAAAAATTGAGCTAGATGTAGGTAATCCCTTATATTCTTCAAGTACATAAGAGTTTAACTTTAGAGCTATGGTCAAATAAAAACATCAAAGGTATTAAAGAAATTTGACCATGTGGTTATATATATATATATTTATCATACTTGATTATCAAATCAAAATGTTGCAGGATACCATTCACATGAAGTTTGGGCTTTGTTGTGACTTGGATCATTTGACAAGGATTATAAAAGCTTATGATTTGAGTTAATTTTTTTTTGTTTTCCCAAAAAATAATTCATGTAGTACTTCATTGCCTAAACTATGATGTACAATTCCTTATCTTATTTGGGTATATTATGATTGCACCAAAAAAAGTTTCAAGTGTTATGTTTTCCAACTCCTTCATTGTATCAAAGGTTCCGCCATTGTGTATCATGTGAAATTTTCTTTGATTTCAAATGAAATTTCAAGTTTCATTAGATTTAATATTGATGCATTACAATTCTTTCAAGTCAAATCTTCAGTTACTTGGTTTTCAATTGCAATGAATTGAAAGGTTATACTTTCCTTTTCTAATGTGCATTGAAGAGACACTTCATTCCTAAATAATTTTCTAACCCCATGAATTAACTTGGTTCAATTAAATTCCTCTGTTGCAACTCGCTATAACTCTGCTGCAACTCACTATAACTATGTTGTAACTCTGCTGCAACACTATGCTGTAACTGTACTTTCTCCTTCGAATTTTGTGTTGTTACTCCACTTGTTGTTACTTACTATTACTCTGTTGCAACTCACTATAACTTTGTTGCAACACTTTCTGTAACTCTTTTGCAACTCACTATAACTATGTTGTAGCTCTATTGCAACACTATGCTGTAACTGTACTTTCTCCTTCAAATTTTGTGTTGTTACTCCACTTGTTGTTACTCGCTATTACTCTACTGCAACTTGCTATAACTCTGCTGCAACACTTTCTATAACTCTGTTGCAACTCACTATAACTATGTTGTAACTCTACTGCCACACTATGTTGTAACTGTACTTTCTCCTTCAAATTTTGTGTTGTTACTCCACTTCCTGTAACTCGCCATAACTTTTTTGCAACACTTTTTGTAACTCTGCTACAACTCACTATAACTATGTTGTAACTATGCTGCAACACTATGTTGTAACTATACTTTCTCCTTCGAATTTGATGTTTTTACTCCACTTCTTGTTACTCACTATTACTCTATTGTAACTCGCTATAACTCTACTGCAACACTTTATGTAACTCTGCTGCAACTCACTATAACTATGCTATAACTTTGTTGCAACACTATGCTGTAATTGTACTTTCTCCTTTGAATTTTGTGTTGTTACTCCACTTGTTGTTACTCACTGTTACTCTGCTACAACTCACTATAACTCTGCCTCAACTCACTATAACTATGATGTAACTATGATGCAACACTATGTTGTAACTGTACTTTCTCTTTCGAATTTTGTGTTGTTACTCCAAGGAGGCTATAATAAACAAGTTCGAGAAATGGTCTTAAGATATCATCCATAAATCTTATAAGTGTTGTCATAGTATTGTGTAATAGAAATTGCATAATGACTCACTCATGCAATCCATGTGTTTTTTTTAAAGTAATATTCCAAATTATTCTTTGTGTATATTGTCATATTGGTATCCTTACTTCTAATCCAACTTCACGATAACACATGCTTACAATATTTGGTTGATTAGTGCCTTGATTATTTGTAGGGGATATATATCTTACAATATATTACAATATTACAATATTACAATGTAATAGTAATGCCATATTACAGTGTAATATGGCATTACCATATTGCATTGTAATATGGCATACAATATGGTATACCATATTTCAGGTAATTTCTTTTTTAAACCTAAATTCATCATCACAATATCGATGCAAGTTCGTCGGAAATATTTTACTAGTTTACCACAACCGTTTCTATAAAAACGAAACTTCGTCGCTATTTGACACGAATATTCATCGCATATACAACATGTGTGTCATAAATTTGGTTTTGAGATATTGCACTTGTCGATATTACCACAGATTTTCATCCCAAGTTGCGATAGACTTTCGTCGCACTTTCAGCAGTTGTGTCGTAAGTTATTGGCTTGGCATAACTTTTCATCCCAATTGCGAAGAAGTTTCATCGTAATTTCCACATTTCTTCGTTGTTATTGCAACGATAGTTCGTCGTAATTGCGACGATGCACAAGGTTAACCGATATTGAAGGTGGTGACACGTGGAGATATAATTTCGTCGATGTTTCCACTCACACTTGGATCGTGGATATAGCGACAAAATTATTCTGACGAAAAAAAATCTTGGCTTTCGTGGAAATTGCAATGGATAAGTGTGGCAATATCAATGAAAAATCATCTCAAATTTGCTCATATGCACTAGTGACATGACTTTTGGTGCTTCATCTCCTAGAGTTAGGTTTTTGGATGTATATAGTTTTATAATTACTTCTTGATGCTAAAAATTCCTATAGGACTCATTTTAATGTGCTCATATGAATGCACATATCCCCCACATCTCTTCTCATAAATTAGCTACCACCATTCAAGTAAGATTGTTTTCATTCTACATTTTATAGTTTTCAACATATTTTTGTATTAAATAGAAGTCAAGTTTCACTTTATCTTTGTTGTTTCTCACTGTATCTCTGTGTTAATGTTATATATATTTGGTTCATTTCATTTCGCTCATAAACCTGGATCATGAGAGGAAAAATAGAATTGTTCAAGAAGCAGCCAGAACTATGATAAATGAAGCCAAACTCCCAGATATATATTAGATAGAAGAAGTGTATACAATAGTGTACATACTTAACATAGAAAAACTTATACTTAACCATGAAAAGATACCATATGAGTTGTGGTTTGGAAGACTGACATCAATCAAACACTTCAGAGTCTTTGGGAGAAAATGTTATATTAACTGATCAGGGGATCAAATTTTGCTCAAAAATTCAAAGTGTTTGGAATCACTTCAAACCGGACGAGAACGTAGGCCTCATCATTATGAACCCAATGCAACTCGTTTCGTCTCAAACGAACGTCGGGAGAAAGAGATATTGCAATATGTTCATAAAGGCAAACAGGGAAAAAAAATGATGATGCTAACTGTATAGTCCGTACAGTTCGTACAGGTTGACGTGGAAGGGCCGTACGACCGTATGATGATGTGGAAAATTTTGGTTGGTAGTTGAGGTTGAATGATGTTTCAACACGTGTCAGCATGTGGTTGGTGGTTTGGTGCCACATGGCCTAGTCATGGGCCACCATGTGGCACCTTTATATTGGTTATTTTAATCAAAATATATTCGATTCTGTGGGGTTCGACCCCCGGACCTCCCCACCGCATAAGACTTCACAACATCCGCCCGACCGTTGCACCGCCATTTGTTCCTTGTTACATAGGTGTGTTTAATTATATTTGAATTTGCACTATGTAATGAATGGCGGGGGGGGACGGGTCGGGGCTTAGCCCCGACCTGGGGTCTTGTTGATAATGTATGTGACCATATGGGAGTGTTAAACCAAAACCCTACGATTTTATTTTTATTATATAACCATGCCTTTGTGTAAAAAACACGCGGGAAGTTAACACATGTTTTCAAACGGAAATCGCACGGTTATATGGTTTGTGGCCACATTTCACATGGGCACAGAGATGTATGGAACTCGGTCATATGGGTTATTACATATGACCATGACCGAAGTGGGGGAGTTAAAATGGTTGTTAAACGGTTAGCCTATTTTCCATAGTGTGAGGTCATATGACCCTTATGTGCCCAGGTGCTAGGTAGTTAGGGGCTGGCGTGCCCTTAACCGTCCTATGGTTTGCACCATTGGTGCAGTTGCACCCGGTGCTAGGTTTTCACGCTATTTATTGCCTGTGTGCCAAGTTCAATTTACAGGGGTGCAATTTGTAGATGCAGAGACAACAAACTTGAAGGGGGAGACTTCCAGGAGGTCTAACTTCTTCATTTTTCGACCGATTGAGGTGCCGAAAGAGCCCAGACAGGGGTTTTTGGATGCTCTGAAGCCATTGAAGCAGTCGGTTTGTCAGTTTGAGCATTGTAAGACATGTTTTTAAGAACTTTTGAGAAATTAATAATAATGATCCATTGGAAGCTGGACCAGGAGATGTAGCCCAAGAGAGGGGTGAACTTCTTTATCAATTGTTGTGTTTATGTGCTTATGTTCATTGATTATGCTATTGTCTATGTGTAATTTGCATGAATAATCCCTTAATCTATGTGTTGCAAACTGATCCATTTTCTTTAAACACATAACATTTACATTGCAATAATTTCAAGTATTTCAAGTCTTCTTCATTTTTAGATCATTAAGAGAGATGATGATAACCAAGGAAAATTTGATTCTAGATCAGATGAAGGTGTATTTCTTGGTTACTCATCCAACAAAAAATCTTATATATGCTATAACCCGAGGCTTAAAATAATTTGGAAAGTGCAAATGTAAAATTGGATGATCTAAAATCAATAAGAATCAAATATCAAGATAATTTACTATTTGATGAAAGGAAAAGAAACGATGATGATGATGATGAAATTGAATAAATACAAGAGGATGAATCACAAAATGAATAAGAAAA
The DNA here is from genome assembly GCA_009831015.1 of Picea engelmannii. Classification (NCBI taxonomy): domain Eukaryota; kingdom Viridiplantae; phylum Streptophyta; class Pinopsida; order Pinales; family Pinaceae; genus Picea; species Picea engelmannii. The sequence continues at coordinate 788,612 of ML784877.1, read as the reverse complement.
GTAAGAGGAATAATCACTAAGACAATATTCAAAAGCACCATCAAGGAGAGTACAAAGAAATCATCCTCAAATTGAAATCATAGGCAACAAAAGTGTTGGAGTTGAAACAAGAAGAAAATTAACAAATGAATCAGAACAAGCAATGTTCTCCCTAATAGAACCTAAAACATTTGCAGAGGCCAACAAAAATAAAGACTAGATCAAAGCCATGAATGAAAATATTGATCAAATAGAGAAAAATCAGACATGCGAGCTTGTCCCAAGACCAAAGGACAAAACTGTGGTAGGGACGAAATGGATTTTAAAAAATAAATTTAATGAAGATGGTCAAGTTATAAGGACAAAATAAATGTTGGTGTGCAAAGTATATGCTCAAGTAGAAGTGATTGGTTTTGAGGAAAAAGTTTCCCTAGTTTCCAGATTAGAAGCTATTATAATGTTCTTGGCAATTTCATACTTTAAAAACTTTAAAATATATCAAGTGGATGTCAAATCAACATTCTTAAAAAGAAATTTAGAGGAAGAAGTTTATATAGAACAACTTGAAGGATTTATGTTATCAAAAAATCAAGACTATGTTTGTAAATTAAATAAAGAATTGTATGGTCTCAAACAAGCTCCCAGAGCATCGATTTTAAGACTCGATAATCATCTCCACAACAAGGATACAAAAGAAGAGCTACTGACAACAATCTTTACACTAAAATTGAAAATCGGAATATGATTATTGGTGTAGTATATGTGGATGATATCATCTTCGAAAGTAATTTAAACCCTCTAAGAAATCATTTATCTACAGAGATGCAAAAAGAATTCAAAATATTGATGATTGGTGAACTGGAATTCTTCTTAGATTACAAGTCTCACAATCAGACAAATGCATATTCATATCTTAGACCAAATACATTAAATAAAATTTGAGGAAATTTCAAATGGAAGATTACAAACCTATGAGCACACATATGATTACAGGATGAAAACTAAGAAACGGTGATGAATCACTAAAAGTAGACTAAACCATGTACATATCAATGATTGGTAGTCTATTATATGAAACAAAAACAAGACCATACATCATTCAAGTTGTAGGATTAGTGGCAAGATTTCAATCTGCACCTAAAGAGACACATATGAAGGAAGTTAAAAGGATTTTTACATATCTCAAAGTCACCTTGGATTTTGAATTATGTTATCCAAAGGAAGAAGACTTCGCGTTATATGCTTATACTGTTGCATATTGGGAAGGAAGTATTGATGAGATAAAGAGTACTAGTGGAGGAGCATTCTTCCTAGGAAAATGTCTTATGTCATGGCTAAGTAAAAATCAATCCTCCATATCACTATATACAGCAGAAGATGAATATATTGTTGTTTCCTCCTGCCTCACTCAAGTAAATTGGATGAAACAAACTCTAGAATACCTACAAGTAAAGTATGATCATCCAATTCTTATTAACTTTTACAATGCCAGTGTTATAAACCTTTCTAAAAATCCTGTCATGCACTAAAAAAACAAGCATATCCCAATTAAATTTTATTTTTTAAGGGAACATGTTTCTCTAAAAATTGTTAAAGTTGAATATGTGGATACTAAAGAATAGATTGCAGATATATTCACAAAACCTCTTCCCAGAAGTAAATTTGAAAACCTTTGATAGAAATTGGGGGTAATCTCCATATCTAATGAAATTTCACAAGATTCATCTGAAAACTATTAAATGGACTGGGGGAGTATAACCTCAGGGGGAGCAAAGAAATATCCCTTTTTCCATTGTTGTTAAAGGGAGAGAAGAAACAGTACAACCTAATTAAGATTGAAAGTGATTTTTTACTTTTTTTCCATCAATACCAAAGGGGCATAATGTTGGACATGGTGTTATGGTGTTGGAATTGATGTCATGTTATGGTATTGTCATTGATGGAAAAATGGGGATAATGTTGTACATGGTGTTATAGAGTTGGAATTGATGTCAAAGAGGGTCAATATGGTCATCATTATCAATGCTTGATATGTTATTATCATTCAGAAAAAACCCATGCATTATCTAAATCTTATGGAGCAGTTGTTGTCTTCTCCCCAAGACCATAGCTTGGTTAATATCATGTGTAAGCTTGACTAATTTCCATGTACTCATAATGTCCCAACAATATTTTATGTTGAAATATGTTACTAAAATCCTTTCACAGAAAAAGAAATTGATCAGATAAAGAGGGAGAGAATCAACAAGTGTGTTATGTTTCCTCTCTATCAATGGAAATCATACTTGAACCTTCCTTGGAACATTATGTGCATCATCATAATCACATGTAGAAGGAGGTCAATTAAACTCATTTTATGGAAAATAAATCATCACTAATAAAGGAATAATCAAATTATTCACTCGTTTCTCATGCCAATACTTTCCTAAGGAAGTTATGTATTTGCATTCAAGGTCTTTCATAAGGAGGAATGTAGGACTATTCAAATGCTCATTACTAGGATAACTGAGACTATAAAAATGCATTCTCCATGAACTGCAATCTAGCTAACAAAAGCGATCGACAATGATAGACTAAGATTGGAGTCTAATGTGGTGGTCGAATTGGAAAACGATGATCGAGTGTAAGAATATCAGACAAATTGAATTCATTTTCATGTTTGAACACTCACAAAATTTAATGGAATAGGGTGGATGTGAAATTATATTACACTAAATTTAACTATCCACGTGTTAGCGTTAAGTTTTATCATGTTTTGGATTGGGAATATTTCGAGTCCATTTTTTCAAATGTGAAATTCATGTGGACCATCCACACAACGGTTGATTAAATCTAAATCCTCACTTTGATTGGAACCTAGATAAGTCTGGACTATCCACTCAACACTTAATCAAGTCTAAACCATTGATTTGATTGGCTCACTAGGCATGGTCACTTGGTGAATTAAAGAATTGTTTTCAAGCTAGTGTTTAGAATAGGCCTTACTCTTTGTTTGTTCTAAGTTGTTAGTCACAACATCTAGTCCTATGGAAAAATGGGCCACAATATTTGAAAATATAAGTAGAACTACTTAACAGTTCCACCAATCATTTGAAACAAGCCACTCCATCTACACAGTTTCCCCCAATACAGAGGAGTTTAGATCACTTAGAAGTTTAATCTAAAAATTTGAAAGATAGAACCTCTCGGATCGAAGCACCAAACCATTCCATTGCTAATACAAGGATTTTGACACATGAAGGGATAAATGTTGAACAAATTACACAGGGTTTGAAATCTTTTGAATTAAAGACAAATTTTAATTACAAATAGATGTGTCAATATTATTGTTAAATTAAATGAAGAGCCACATTGGTTCATAAAAATAGACATATTGTTTCAGTTTCATATACCTGTTGGAAGACATTTAAACATAAAAGCATGGTAAAGGAAAGTGTCTCTAGGATATAATTCAAAATATCTAAACATAGGTAGAGTCCAAGGAAGAACTTTGAAACATTCACATGAAGTGAGGGTGGAAGGGAGGAGAAAGGGAGGATCGGAGTCCTTGTTGGATAGTTGGTTGTCATAGATGTCAATGAATATTATATTGATTTCAATTGATGTGATGGGTGTATTTCGAGAAGTCTCCAAAGTGGTCCCCTTATAGCATGGCTCTAAGCATGGACCTCACAAGAATATTTTTTGAAGAAGTCTACAAGCAATATCTAAGCATGGTTAAGGATCCCATAGTTGAATGAGGAATTAGTTCATGAAGGATAGAGTAAATGAAGGTAACTCACTCATGGATGGACAATACGCATCATTCCATTTCAAGTGATATGTGGAATTCCACGTGGTTCCTCATGGTTAGGGAGATATTGTTGAAATTACTAAGACAACTGAGAGGGGGGGTGAATCAGTTGTTACTATGCTTAAACAATTTTAAGTCAATTAAACCATTTTTAATCTTTCTCCAATTGACCATCAATATTATACAACATATGAACAACATAAATAATGAGCATCAGTCAGACATAAGATATACACAAACACAGATTTTCATGAGGAAACCCATAAAGGGAGAAAACCTCTTCTTCTTCGAAATGATAGGTAGTCTTTTAAGTTATGTACATCATCTATAGTTGAGCACCAACTCAATGTGAGGCTACTACCTCTGTTTTACAAGCTCCAACTTGTTTGAGAGCACCAACTCTCTAGTTTCTCTATCACCCACTAGAAGGAAGCACCAACTCCTTGAGTGTTCTAGCATCGACTGGATGGAAGCAACTACTTCCACTTATACAAGCACCAACTTGCATACAAAAAACTTTGTGTTTTCCTAAGAACCACCCTTCCACCCTATTTTCTAGCCACAACTAGATGGAATCTATAACTCCCAATATTCAAGCATCAACTTGAATATCAGAGGACCACAATCCTCCCTAGCACCCCCCTACCTCCCTGATTATAAATAAATGACTGAATAACCAACAATACAGATATATCAATTCTTACCACTTCTTCACTATTCTGTAATTCCTTCTTCTCTGTTCATAATTGGCTTGACTTGTTGTCTCTTTCTTTTTGATCTTTCTCCGACCTTCTCATGCTTCTTTGATATGTGCACATTCTGATCTCTTCACCTTTTTTGTTCTATTCATCTTCTATTCCTTATCGCTGAGCTTTCTTCACACTGCGCATACTGTAATTTTACCTTTATACAATTCAACTCATTTTTCAGTCAAAACAATCACACTTACTGTAACATACCCACTACCTAGATCAAACTTTTTTTCTTTTAGTTCTCAACAATGAGAACTCCCTGAAACTTGCATCAGCGACATGCCAACCTTGAGAAACAGGTCTTTCATTCACCTATACAGCTCTCTACACCTAACCGTGGTCTTTTCCTGATGACAACTTCAAGTTTTCGGGGTTTTGTCCTTTCTAATGTCGAGGGTTCTTATGCCCTCGATTCTCTGATCTTCGATGAGCTCTCTTCTGGCCTTAGCCCCTCTTGGCTATTCTATGGTCCATACGACTGTCCTCATGAGACCGCAGCCTTATATTGTTTCTTTTCGTCGGGGTTTCGGGCTTTCTAATGCCAAAATGTATATGCCCTTTGGATCCGCGATCCTCCAATTCTCGACGCACTCCAACTTCCACTAGTCCCCTTGGGCTAGTACTTTGATTCCATACGACCTCCCTCTATATGACCGCATCCATACCTTCTCATCGAGGTTTTGACACTCGTGATGTCCCAACAATTTGTTTCACCGATCTCCGATTCCCGATATGCTCCTTTGCTGCCTTGGCCTCCCGGGCTCAGTCTTTAGTCCACGTGACCTTTATCTCCCAAGACCATAGCCTTGTCCCCCATTGGGGTTTCGGACTTTCCAATGTTGAAATGCAAATGTCCCTAGGACTCGTGATTCCTCGAATCCCGACGCGTCCTTTACGCGCTAGCTCTCCTGGCTAGGCTCCTAACTCACATGACCATGATCCCCGTGACCACAGTCTTATCCCTTGTTGGGGCTACGGGGTTTTCCATGCCAAAATGTATGGGTTCATGGGATTCCCGATCCTTCGAATCTCGTCTTCCCTCTATGCTGACAGCTGGCCCCCACAATGGTGCTTCCTACTTCTCTAATATACTGACGGCTGGCTTCCACTCATCGGGGTTTCGAGTGTCGCATTTCCAAAATGCATAAATAAATTGTCATCAAGATTCTTGAATCCCGATGACACAAACGCCGATCAACAACTTCCTGTCGGGACCTTCCCCGTCGTCGTCGATTGTTTCGACGCATCCTCTTCTGATGGACGGTCTCGATTTCTCTAGGATTTTGAGACTTTTGATGTCCCAATTCTCATGGCATCGGGAACTCCGATTCCCCGATGCCGAATATCCCGACCCTCGATAGTAACCCCGATATCTGCCACATGCATCCTCAATGGGTGGTTCAGATCTTCCCGATGTTTCGAGACTTGAAGTGTCTCGATTTTCTTGTCCTTGAGAATCCTGATATGCCGATGGATGGACTCCCGATGGTAAACCTCGGATAGCTCTAGAACAATCTAACGGCTGACGGGTAATTGGACCAAGATCTAACGGTCTAGATCCATCCTTCCTGTGCGCACTATAGAGACTAAACTCTAAGCATCTTAACCTGATCCAACGGTCGACGAGATTCTTGAATGAGATCCAATGGTGTTGGTTGTGGAGCCTGATTATCTTCCTGATTCAGAGGTCCTTTCTTTCAGCCATGTTTATACCCCATGAAGTTTTTACACCCCAGAAGTATGTACACTCTTCCACATGGGGGAGTGCAGAGGGGGGTACCCCCTTTGCAGGGTCTAGGGGTAAGCGGGCCCCCAGCAAGGGTTCGGGGGCAAAGCCCCCGAAGCAAAAATTGCCTTATAAAAGTATATTGTAATTTCATTGTAAATATGGACCGTTCATTATAAGGTCGCAGATCTAACGGTAGAGATTATGTTAGGGTTTTTTCCCTAGAAGGCAACCCT
>ML784877.1:717071-777789 GCA_009831015.1 Picea engelmannii | reverse complement strand
GAAAAAATTGCCTTATAAAAGTATATTGTAATTTCATTGTAAATCTGGACCATTCATTATAAGGTCACAGATCTAACGGTAGAGATTATGTTAGGGTTTTTTCCCTAGAAGGCAACCCTCTTTTATGAGGGAAATGTATTGCGTCTATGTATGAGGGTGAATATTGTATTCTGAGAGAGGAGACTGTGAGAGAAAGAAGAGGAAGTTACAACGGGTTTTGCTGTAGGTTGTATCCCTTCATTTGCTGGATAATAATAAAGGAAGGACCTGGCAATTTCTCTGGTGGACGTAGCCCACACTGGGTGAACCACATAAATCTGTGTCTCTCTTGTATTGTGTGTCTTCTGTGTTTTTGTTTATGCATTTGTTTTATTTTATTGCTCCGCGGTCCTGTTTTCTAACAAATGGCTCAGATTGTCCCACCTTGGGCATTCTTCCACTACTTCATAGGTGTGGAAGGATCGACGGTCCAAATGTTCTTATGGACCTTAGGGAACCTACGATCCTGATTTCCTCGCTATTCATGAAGATAGAGGAAAAAGGGCAAGAGGAGTAACACTCTTACTACTTCCATCAATCTGATGGTCATGAATGACCATGGGTCTTCTGACAAGATCTCATCCGTCGATTCATTACTTATCCCTACACTGCTACTTCAAAATCTGAAGAGGGTCGTTCCTCCTCGTATAAGGTTATTAAGACTTGCACGTTCAAGTCCTTTTTTTGGGTTCTTGTTGAAACTTTCTAAGGAGGGAAAGTCTCTGTGACGATATCTATTCCGAGGCATCCCTGGAGACGGGTAAGGGAAAACAGCTTTCCGAGAACAGGCTGGAAGCCTAACTTGGTTCAACCTAGGCATAATTAGATTCCTTTATCAACGTACCTCATGCATGGTTTCCTCTGTTATGAGAATATATCTATTCATTCTTATCAAACACTGCATAGGCATTCTTACACAAACATCATTCACAATTTCACAGTTCTATGAGCATATACATATATATATATATATCATTCTATGAATTTCAATATGCAATATGTAAGACACTTATCAAAAATAACACCAGAAATGGGTGCGACTACTGAGAGGGGTGCTCGTTTCCACCCAATCGTAGGCGGAGCGACTCCCAACGGATTTACCACTAGCCACCCCCGATCTGAGACCACGACGCCGTGAGACTACATCTCTCTATCTATCAGTGACCAGGAGCGAAGGTTGAAATCCTTCCTCTCTACTATCACTCACTCTGTGTAATGCCATAGTTCCCCTCACGTCTCCCCCACAATTGCTTCTACCATACGCCTTATCCTCTCGCGAGGTTGCGTATGGCATGATTACCCTCGCGTCGATCAGGTCTGACGACTCTACAGATGGGCGGTTCACCATCCCATCCCTCATCAAGCCGCCTACCTACCAGCCTGAGAGACATTAAATTTGGGGGCCAGTGAGATGATTTTGGTTGTCCGGGCCAGTGGAGTCCAAATATAGTATTAATTCTTGGTGGAAGTTAATGACACCTTTTCAGGTGCCTTCCACCGCCATCGTGGTCTCTTTTCTGCACATCCCCTCTTAGCAGCCCTGCAATAAGTTCAAAATTTCATTCACATTTATTGACCTTTTCCTCAAGGTCCCTTTTACATCACATATCCATTTTTATGAGTTTTCCATAGTTCTTGGCCAGTCCAGTTATATTTACAAGTTGGGGGAAACAGGGTGTTACAATTCCCTCCCCCTTAAAAGGAACATCGTCCTCTATGTTCTTATCTACTAACATGAATTGCATGTACAGAAGTAAAGAAAATCGGATATGTTTGTCTCATTGCATCCTCCATTTCCCATGTAGCTTCATCTGGGCCAAAATTTTTCCACTGCACCTTGACCTGTGCAATGGTTCTGTTCCAGAGCGGGGTTTCCTCTCTGTCCAGTATGCATTGGGGTTCTTGTAGAAATTCTCCCTCCGGTTCCACCTGGATCATAGACCAGTCAATTATATGATTAGCATCATGTACGTATTTCTTCAATAATGAAACATGGAAAACATTATGTGCTTTTACTGTGGGAGGAGGTGCTAGCCGATAGGCTACAGGTCCCACTATGTCTAGAACCTCAAAGGGTCCACAATACTAGGGTGCCAATTTGGCACAAGCTCCCATTTTCAGGGAACTCCTTCTGGGCTTAATTCTAAGATATACATGGTCTCCTATTTTGAACTCTCTTGGAGTTCTCTTTTGATCAGCATAACTTTTCTGTCAGTTCTGAGCGATCTTCAGATTTTGTTTTATCTGAGCTACTTGTTGTTCCATTTCTTTCAGCATGTCGGGTCCAAAAGAAATCCTGTTTATAGGATTACTCTAGCTGACTGGAGTATTACCTGGCCTACCATAGAGGACCTCGAAGGGACTCATCTTTAAGGATGCTTGGTAGCTGTTGTTGTAGGCAAATTCTACCAATGACAGGTAGTCTTCCCATTTCCTAGGTTGATGCATCACATGCATCCTTAACATATCCTCTAATATTTGATTCACTCTTTCTGTCTGTCCATCGGTTTGAGGGTGATAGGCGGTGCTAAACATCAATTTAGTTTCTAATCCCGCCATCAATGATTTCTAGAAATTGGAAGTAAATTTGGTGTCTCTGTCAGATATTATCTCCCACGGCATGTCGTGCAGTTGGAACACCTCTTTCATGAATACCTGGGTGATATCTATCTCCTTGTAGGTCGATTTGATGAGGATGAAATGAGCAGACTTGTTCAGCTTATCCACCACTACCATAATGGCGTCATTCTATTTGGTTGAGGTTGGCAATCCAGTGATAAAATCCATGGAGATGGTCTCCCATTTCCATTCTGGGATGGGTAAAGGGTGTAGTAGTCCTGCCAGGTGTCGATGTTCTGCTTTAACCTATTGACACTCTATGCATTGGGACAAATAATTGGCTATGTCTTTCTTCATTCTAGGCCAATAAAATTGTTTCCGGGTGGCAGTGATCATTTTCTGGTAGCCTAGGTGACCAGTGTAGGGTCTTTTATGTAGTTCATCCATGATGAACCTCTTCAAGTCGTCACGATTTGGAATGTACATTCTATCTCTATGGGTGAGCAGCCTCCTTCGATCATCTGATAGCCTTCATATTTTTCTCCAACGGGATCTTGTTGTAGGTACAGGGTCACATTTTGGACGAAGGGATTTGTTTCTTGTACCTTTTTTACTCTGTTCTTGACATCTGTCTCACAGGTACTCACTGCTGCCAGGTGAATCATTTTCATGCTTTTGCTTAGGGCATCGGCCACCCTATTTTCCTTCCCTTTAAGGTGTGTGATTTCAAAATCAAATTTGCTAAGGAGGGCCATCCATATAGCTTATTTAGCATTGATCTTGGGTTGATCAAACAAATACCGTAATCCACAGTGGTCTGTCATAAGCACAAACTTCCTACCCAGGAGGTAATGCCTCCACATTTTTAAGGTGTGTACTATGGCAGTGAGTTCCAGATCATGGGTCACATAATTGAGCTTGTGTTCATTCAATTTTTGGGATTCATAATAGATCACCTTCCCTTCCTGCATAAGGACTCCCCCGAGCCCATCCTTACAGGCATCCGTGCACACAAGGAAGTCAGCTTCTGGGTCAACCATTTTCAACACGGGTGCGTGGGTTAGTAAATGTTTCAAGGTTTGAAATGTTTCTTCACATTGCTGTGTCCACAGGAATTTTGTCCCCTTCCTCTGGATGGCAGTGATTGGACAACCAATCTTGGAGAAATCTTTTATAAATCTCCTATAGTATCCCACCAATCCCATAAAGGATCTGATGTCTGAGACATCCTTTGGGGTAGGCCATTCCATGATAGACCTGATCTTGTCAGGATCTACTGCTACCCCTTCCTCAGACATAACATGTCCCAAGTAGTGTATTTGCTTCTGAAAGAAATCACATTTGTTGAATTTGGCATAGAGTTGATGCTCTCTTAGCACTTGCAGCACAAGTCTAAGATGTTCTTCATGTTCTTCTCTATTTTTAGAGTAGATTAGTATATCATCAATAAAAACCAGTACAAATTTGTCTAAAAATTTACTGAGTATATTGTTCATTAAGCACATGAAAGTGGCAGGGGCATTGGTTAACCCAAATGGCACTACCACAAACTCATAGTGACCATACCGTGTCCGAAAAGCGGTTTTATGGATGTCTTCACCCTTAATTTGGACTTGATGGTATCCTGACCTCAAGTCAATCTTTGAGAAAATAGATGCACCTCCCAACTGATCGAATAGATCATCAATCCTGGGCAACGGGTACTTGTTCTTTATGGTTACTTTATTAAGTTGTCTATAGTCTATACACAGTCTAAGGGTTCCATCCTTATTTTTCACAAACAAGACTGGTGCTCCCCATGGGGACATGCTGGGTCGAATATAACCCTTATCCATCATTTCTTTCAATTGCAATTTGAGTTCAACTAACTCAGGTGTGCTCATCCGGTAGGGTGTTCTAGACACCGGCACCACTCCTAGTGCGAGTTCTATCGAGAAGTCAATGTCTCTTCTTGGAGGTAGACTCAGTACCTCTTCCAAAAATACATCTCTGTACTCTCTCAGGATAGGGTGATCAACAGGGCTTGGTTTAGCGCCTTCAATTGTTTTCAGTACCTATATTGCATATAGGGGACATCCCTTTCAGCAATACTTTCTCATTTGCAAGGCTGATATTTGTCTCACCGAGACTGGTTTTCAGATCCCTTGGAGGGTTATCCTTTGTCCTTCTTTGCTCACACATTCTAAGGTTTTATGGTAATAGTCCAATTTGGCTTTATGGGCGGCCAACCAGTCCATACCGATCAACATATCGTACGATCCCATGGGTAATACATTAAGGGTTTCTTGGGTGGGGAATTCACCCATCATAAATTGACAAGTTGGTATGACCTCTACTACCTTTCTTTTGGTGCCAGTGGCTAATTGTACCAACCAGGGTTTGGTTTCTTTCTGTGGCTGTAGTTTACACTTATCAATAGCTCTAGGAGATATATAACTCAAATTTGAACCAGGGTCAATCAAAATAGCCACTAGATGGTTGAAAATCATACCTTCTATTTCCACCACTGAAGCTTGGTGGTCATCCTGGTTATTATCCAATGCTACATAAATCTACGACACACTTCTTGCCACATCGTTGACTGTGGTGGCTTCCTACATGTTATAAATTTTTTAACTGTTCTGTTGTCGGTGTGGACAGTCTCTCCAGAGATTCTCTCCTCCGCAATCCTAGCATTTCAGAGGTTCTTTCTTTGGGTTGTTAGTATTCACCGATATAGGTCCAGAAGTTTTATTTCCATCCCCCGAGGGAAAGTTCTGCTGGAGTACACTCCGGGTTGGGAAATTCATTCTGGGGTTCTTGTTGTAGTTTTTAAATCCTAATGATTTGCTCCCCTTTTTCTGAAATCTCGAACCACTCTTCAGTCTCCAGTCTCCACGAGACTCTGCCCAATGTCCATATCGTTCATCACAATATGTTTCCTTTCGTATAGTGTCTTCTAAGCTATTTGGCTCATCAAATTCAATTCGGTTTCGGTATTCCTTGGGTAATCCACTGATGAAGCATTGTACCTTTGCCTTCTCTGCTTTGATGTAGGGTACATATCTCAGTAAGTTGAGGAATTTGTTGACATACTCCTCCACCATAAGTTGTCCCAGTTTGAGTTCATAAAACTCTTTAGCCTTCTCATCGAAATACCTTTCCGACAAATACTTCTTCCAGAAGTACTTTTCAAACCGTTTCCAAGACAAGCCCTCCTCATGGACCCGTTTCATATTCTTAAGGTCTTCCCACCAGATGGAAGCCTTTCCGTTCAAATTGAAGGTGGCCACTCGGGCCTTCAAGTTCTCTGAGAAATCATGGACTTTGAAGTATTTCTTCAGTCCAAGTAGCCAGGCCTTAGCTTCCTCTCCCTTCTTTATCTCACCATCGAAGGAGGGAGGTTTGGCCTTCCTGAATTCTTCAAATTTATGAATCTTGGAAGTTTTTTGCTTCTTCTTTTTTCTGTGAGAATAGGAACTAGTCCTGCTACTGGAAGAGCCTTCTGAATCACTAGCTTCCTTCTCAGTGGAATTGTCTAACACTGGTCCTTTACCTCTGGGGTGGACCTTTCTTGATGTGCTTCTCTCAGTATGGCCACTGATATGACCATGATTCTACATCTTAGGTTCATGCTGCATTTGTCGTTGTAGGTCAGATAAGCTCTGTAGTAAAACTGCATTAATTTCGGTTTGCTTTTCTTGTTCTTTCATCATCCTTTCATTGTCGGCCTTGCAGCTTTGCAACTCAACCATGAGACTCCTCATAGTCTCAGCTAGGTCTAGAGGGGTTCCTATTGCTCTTCTCTCGTCAGACTCTTCGTCTCTGTTGTGGGAGCCTTCTCCCACCTCTTGGTGAGTCACCATACTCTGCTTCTGTAGATTCCCACAGTTGATCGTCCACTTGAGTGAAAAGACAAACGCTGGCTATTAGTCAAGAGTTAAATTCATTTTTTTTTAATTTTTAATTTTTTATATAAATTGTGCATAAATTCATAACTTCTTTCACTTGCATACACAGTCAGGTTCTTATTTTCCAAGCTTTAATCCTGGATAAGAGAGTTAAGTTAGGGGATTACTTCTCATAGGAGTGCTTCGAACGAGGTTTATGAACGACTCATGCATGAGCCCAATCAGGCCGAGTGTTGTAACCATGATCTAATACCACTTTGTAACATACCCACTACCTAGATCAAACTTTTTTTCTTTTAGTTCTCAACAATGAGAACTCCCCGAAGCTTGCATCAACGACATGCCAACCCTGAGCAACGGGTCTTTCATTCACCTATACGGCTCTCTACACCTAACCGTGGTCTTTTCCTGATGACAACTTCAAGTTTTGGGGGTTTTGTCCTTTCTAATGTCGAGGGTTCTTATGCCCTCGATTCTCTGATCTTCGATGAGCTCTCTTCCGACCTTAGCCCCTCTTGGCTATGCCCTGGTCCATACGACCATGCTCATGAGACCGCAACCTTATATTGTTTCTTTTCGTCGTTGTTTCAGGCTTTCTAATGCCAAAATGTATATGCCCTTTGGATCTGCGATCCTCCGATTCCTGACACACTCCAACTTCCACTAGTCCCCTTGGGCTATTCCTTTGAGTCCATACGACCTCCCTCTATATGACTGCAGTCATACCTTCTCATCGAGGTTTTGACGCTCGTGATGTCCCAACAATTTGGTTCACCGATCTTCGATTCCCGATACGCTCCTTTGCTGCCTTGGCCTCCTGGGCTCAATCTTTATTCCACATGACCTTTATCTCCCAAGACCACAGCCTTGTCCCCCATCGGGGTTTCGGAATTTCCAATGTTGAAATGCAAACGTCCCCAGGACTCACAATTCCTCGAATCCCGATGCGTACTCTACGTGCTATCTGTCCTGGCTAGGCTCCTAGCTCACATGACCACGATCCCCGTGACCGCAGTCTTATCCCTTGTCGGGGCTATGGGGTTTTCCATGCCAAAATGTATGGGCTCACGGGATTCCCGATCCTTCGAATCCCGTCTTCCCGCTATTCTGACAGCTGGCCCCCACAATGGCGCTTCCTAATTCTCTAATATACTGACGGCTGTCTTCCACTCATTAAGGTTTCGAGTGTCGCATTTCCAAAATGCATAAATAAATTTTCATCAAGATTCCTGATATCCCGATGACACAAACGCCGATCAACAGCTTCCTGTCGGGACCTTCCCTGTCGGCGCCGATTGTTTCCACGCATCCTCTTCTGATGGATGGTCCCGATTTCTCCGAGATTTCAAGACTTGTGATGTCCCAATTCTCACGGCCTTGGGAACTCCGATTTTCCAATGTTGAATATCCTGACCCCCGATAGTAACCCCAATCTCTGCCATGTGCATCCTCAACGGGCGGTTCAGATCTTCCCGACATTTCGAGACTTGAAGTGTCTTGATTTTCTTGTCCTTGAGAATCTCGATATGTCGATGGTTGATCTCTCGATGGTAACCCTCGGATAACTCTGGACCGATCCGACGGCTGACGAGTAATTGGATCAAGATCTAACGGTCTAGATCCGTCCTTCCTGCGCACACTACAGAGACTAAACTCTAAGCATCTTAACCTGATCCAACGATCGACGGGATTCCTGAATGAGATCCATCGGCTTATATTGTCCCACCTTGGGAATTCTTCCACTACTTCGTAGGTGTGGAAGGATCGACAATCCAAATGTTCTCATGGACCTTTGGGAACCTACGATCCTAATTTCCTCACTATTCATGAAGATAGAGGAAAAAGGGCAAGAGGAGTAACGCTCTTACTACTTCCGTCAATCTGATGGTCATGAATGACCATGGGTCTTCCGACAAGATCTCATCCGTCAATTCATTACTTATCCCTACACTGCTACTTGGAAATCTGAAGAGGGTCGTTCCTCCTCGTACAAGGTTATTAAGACTTGCGCATTCAAGTCCTCTTTTTGGGTTCTTGGTGAACCTTTCTAAGGAGGGAAAGTCTCTGTGACGAGATCTACTATGAGGCATCCCTGGAGACGGGTAAGGGAAAATAGCTTTCCGAGAACGGGCTAGAATCCTAACTTGGTTCAACCTAGGCATAATTAGATTCCTTTATCAACATACGTCATGCATGGTTTCCTCTGTTATGAGCATATATCTATTCATTCTTATCAAACACTGCACATACATTCTTACACAGACACCATTCACAATTTCACAGTTCTATGAGCATATACATATATATATCATTCTATGAATTTCAATATTCAATATGTAAAACACTTTTTAGAAATAACACCATAAATGGGTGTGACTAATGAGAGGGGTGCTCATTTCCACCCAACCGTAGGCGTAGCGACCCCCAACGGATTTACCACTAGACACCCCTGAGCTGAGACTACGATGCCGTGAGATTACATCTCTTTGTCTACCAGTGACCAGGAGCGAAGGTTGCAATCCTTCCTCTCTGCTATCACTCACTCTGCGTAATGCCAGAGTTCCCCTCGCATCTCCACCACAATCGCTTCTTCCATACGCCTTATCCTCTCGCGAGGTTGCATGTGGCACATTTACCCTCATGCCGATCAGGCCTAATGGCTCTACGGATGGGCGGTTCACCATCCCATCCCTCATCAAGTCGCCCGCCTACCAGCCTGCGAGACATCAAATTTGGGGGCCAGTGAGCCACTTTTGGTTCTCCGGGCCAATGGAGTCCAAATATGGTATTAATTATCGGTGGAAGTTAACGCCACCTTTTCAGGTGCCTTCCACCACTATCATGGTCTCTTTTTTGCACATCCCCTCTCAGCAGTCCTGCAATAAGTTCAAAATGTCATTCACATTTATTGACCTTTTCCTCAAGGTCCCTTTTACATCACATATCCATTTTTATGAGTTTACCATAGTTCTTGGCCAGTACAGTTATATTTACAAGCTGGGGGAAAGAGGGTGTTACACTCACACAGTCCTTGCATCTCTCCTTTTATACACACCAAACTCATCAGTTACTCCTCGAATCTCCTTGGGAAAACACAAAAACATCTCAGCAACTGAATCGCCAACCAATTAAGAACCATGATTCGATTTTTTTCTAACTGAATCGTAACTGAACAGTTAATCGTAAAGATCAACATTAGCCCTTCGATCATATTTTGAATTAACAAGCATCATTGTATTAAATATGCAAGGTCTTGCGTTTATCCCATATGCCCACTGGCTGTGACCACGGGCCTGATCAAAATACGTTTCGCATTTCGCATTTCAGCAATCCTGTGTCGAAGGGTCTCGACACTCCAAGTTATGATTTATGAAATGGATCTTAGCTTCATGCTAGCTCCTCCCTCTCATATGACCATTGGCGGTGACCATAGCCTATGCTAAAATCTGTTTTGCGAATTCTCATATCGTCATTCCTGTGATGAAAGGTCTCGACACTCCATGTCGCAAACTCCGAAATGGAGCTAGGATTCTCTAGCTCTGTTGTCCAACTCTCGACGATGTGACCATGATATAAGACCAATGGCTAGTCCTTTGCACACTTCTTTCTTCAGATCAACGGTCCAGAAATTTGATGATTCAACGGTCCAAATATTTTCGTGATTTCACATATTGCGACTTCGAAGTGTAAGAGCACCTCCTTCCTTTGAATTTCCAGTGAGCGAAAAGATGATCTGTCATCACGTGTATTCCAGATCCAACGAATGAGATTATATCACTATTTCACAACTTCATGAGCCTTTGTCATGCCTGATCAACGATCCACGATCTCCCTTTGATCAATGACTCAGATTAAATTGTGGTTTCTCATTTCATGATTTCAAAGTATAGAGCACCTCCTTTATTTGACTTTCCAATCAACGAAATTCCAATCACTCTCTATGTGTCCTACTTGAATATGGACTATCCTCCTGCTTTTGGGATTTTGTAGGCCCGCTTCATATTGTACGTAAAGATCATGCTCCTTCTTATGGATCCAACGAAGGTCGGTCTTTGAGCTCAGATCTATCACCTGAGATCTGTTCTCTTCTACTCCATGTTACTCCTATCTGAATTCATATCTGGCAATCATTGGGGATTCTGAATGATATCCAATGACCATTGTTTCTCTTCATAGTTGATCTTTCCATTTCCATAGTATCATCACTCTACTGATCATGTTGATATTTGCCATCAATGAAAAACACACATACTCTGCCTCTGTCTGAGAAGATGCCAACAATCTCCCCCTTTGGCATTGATGGAAACCCCTTGAAGAACATCCAACTTGACCATCCTTGTAATTAGCACACCAACCCCTTGAAGAACATCCAACTTCTTTACCATCCCTTCTCCCCCTTTGACATCAATGTCAAATAAGAAACACACTCCCCCTAAGTTGTTGTAGTACATGTCAAGGGTATCATATATTCAACCAACACAAACTCCCCCTAACAATATGGGCCCTCTTAGTTTGACAGTGAGATCACGCCCAACTTTTGGTGAAGATATCCAAAAGTTGTCACTGCTAACAGTTTAGTAAAGACATCAACTATCTGTTCTATGGAAGGTATATAATTCACCTGAACAATTCTGTTTGTAACTTATTCTCTAAGAAAATGGTATTTTATTGGTATGTTCTTAGATTTTGAATGAAGTATGTGATGCTTAAAGAGACTGATGGCACTGGTGTTATCACAATGAAGTGAAATGGGATTAGTGTAAGTTACCTTCAAATCTGCAAGAGTTTGTATCATCCATAAAATTTGTGTGCAACAAGTAGCCACAATAATGTATTCTACCTCTATAGTTGATAATGAAATGGATCCTTGTTTTTTACTAAGCCATGCTACTAATGAGTCACCTAGGAAGAATGCTCCTCCACTGGTGATTTTTCTCTCATCAACACAGTTTGCCCAATGAACATCTGAATAAGCATTTAACTGAAAGTTTTGATTTATGGGATACCACAGACCATAATTCATTGTGTCCTTCAAGTACTTGATGATTCTTGTTACCACTACTAGATGACTTTGTTTAGGAGCAGACTGATAGCGACCTATCATTCCAACAGCTTGCATTATATCAGGATGGGAAGTTTTGATGTACAAAAGACTACATATCATTGATTGGTATGTTCTTTGATCAACATTGGGTGAAATATCATATTTATTGAGCTTGAAACCAACCACCATAGGTGTACTAATAGGAGAAGAATCTTCCATCTGAAATTTCTTCAACTTCTCTTTCAAATATTTTTCTTGTGAGATAAATATTCCTGCAAAACTTTAACTTGTAA
Organism: Picea engelmannii; assembly: GCA_009831015.1. Classification (NCBI taxonomy): domain Eukaryota; kingdom Viridiplantae; phylum Streptophyta; class Pinopsida; order Pinales; family Pinaceae; genus Picea; species Picea engelmannii. Next base: position 765,964 of record ML784877.1, on the reverse strand, counting down.
GCCAAGAAAGTATGATAGTTCTCCTATCATGGACATCTCAAACTCTATTTGCATAGAGTTAGCAAACCACTAGACAGAGGGTTCATTAGTACAACCAAAAATAATATCATCTACATAAACCAAAACAACTATTAAATTATCACCTTCAAACTTAATGTAGAGATTGTTGTCAACAATATCTTTCTTGAATCCTATGTCTTGTAAGAATTTGTCCAGTCTATAATACAAAGCTCATGATGCTTGTTTCAGTCCATATAGAGCCTTCTTCAGCTTACAGACATAGTTAGGATTATCTGTCAATGTGAATCTTGCAGGTTGCTCCATATATACTTCTTCCTCTAGATCTCCATTAAGAAATGTTGACTTAACATCCATCTGATACACCTTAAATTTCTTATGACATGAATATGAAAGAAACATTTTGATAGATTCCAATGTTGCCACTGGTGCAAAAGTTTCATCAAAATCCTGACATTCAACTTGTGCATACCCTTTACAGACCAATCTGTCTTTATTTATAACAACTTGTCCTTTTTCATTCATTTTATTTTTGAACACCCATTTGGAACCTATTACATTCTTGTATTCAGGTCTAGGAACAAGCTCCCAAGTATTGTTCTTCTCAATCTGATCAAGCTCTTCATTCATGGCTCTAATCCAATCATCATTCTAGCTAGCTTCATAAAAAAAAAAATGGTTCAGTCATAGATAAAAAGGCAACATGAGATTGTTCGGAGTCTTTAATCAATTTCCTTCTTGTCTGAACTCTATTTATATCTCCAATTATCTGATTTTCAGTATGATTATTTCTAAGAATTATGAGAGGTGGTTTTGCTTTCTGCTGATTTGTGTCAGTCGGAGTATTAGTATCTTCATCTGATTTAGATTCTTATCTTTCTGATCCTTGGACCTATTCATCTTCATTTTCAATTATATCTTATGTTCTTGGTTCAACATTGCTTACATTTCGTAACGGGATTTCTTCATCTACTTTTATGAAGCCTTTTATTGTAGCATTTGTAACCTTTACTACTTGTAGCATACCCTAAGAATATACCTTCATCAGCCCTGTCATCATATTTGCCAATATTTTCATCATTATTCTTGATATAGCATTTACTCCCAAAGACTTTAAAATGTTTGATTGAAATAGGTCTTCCAAACCATAATTCATAAGGACTCTTTTCACTATCTGGCTTGAGATAAGCTTTATTCAGGATATGAATAGTTGTATGTATTGCTTCCACCCAATATGTATAAGGTATATTCCTTTCATTCATCGTTGATCTTTCCATTTGTTGTATTGATATATTCTTCCTCTCAACAGCTCCATTTTTTTGTGGAGTCCTTGGAATTGTGTACTCTCTTTGATTTCATGTTTATCACATAACTCTTTGAATTTCCATGAGTTAAATTCTCCTACTCTATCAGACCTCATTGCCTTCAATCTTATTCCTATTTGATTCTCAGTCAGAGCCTTAAACACTTTGAATTTTTCAAATTATTTAGATTTTTCCTTAAAAAAGGCAACCCATGTTAGTCTGGAATAATCATCAATAATCAACATAAAATAGTTTTCTTTTCCCGTACCTTCTTTTCTTGATGGTCCACATAAATCCATATGTACTAACTGGAGAGATTTTATGTTGAAGGAAATTTTTTAGATTTGAACTGTGTCCGATTAAGCTTTCCTATCTGGCATGGTTTACAAACAGAATCGTATGGCTAGTTTTCATCATATTTTCTTAAGTGGCATTCTTCTTTTTCTTCTTTTAACACATAGACATTGTTTTCTGTTCTTATTCCTTTTGCAACCAACTGTCCTGAATTCACAGACTTTATTTTACAATCTTTAGAAGTAAAAACCACTTCAAATCCTCGATCACAGACTTGAATGAAACTAAGAATATTATGTTTCAGACCATATACAAATAACACATCTTGAGATTTTCCTTTTCCGTTACTCAGACTTACCATTCCTTTAACTTTTATTTTTCCTGGTGCATCATTTCCAAAAATTACATTTCCTGATTTTTTTTCACTTAGAGTTAGAAACTTACTTTTGTCTCCAGTCATATCTTTGGAACATCCACTGTCAATATACTAGGGATTATTTTTCTTTTGGGCTGATAACACTAGTCCACACTTGTCATCTTCTTTCTTCTTCCAAACCTTGAAATTTTCAGCAGTGGACTTCAAATCTGGCTTATAATTTCTTAAGCAACAATATGTGGCCTTATGTCCATAGTTATGACAGTCATAACATTCTGGTTCACTAAATAACATACTGTAATGATTTTTATGCTCATAATTTTTATTATGTTTGTTGCTTAGCTGTCTCAATCTTTGTTGTGTTAGATAATTATTCCTTGAATAACTTGTTTGCTCATATCTACATCTTAAAGAAAAAGTTATAGCTTTGTGACCAAAGTTAGAACAGAAAAAACAATATTCATAGAAAAGAATTTTGTACCTGGGAAAAGACTATATTCTCTGAGTGGATTGATTTCTTTCATGCCGATAGTTTCTCTGATCAATTCTGGTACCTTTTCCTTCATTCCTTCTTGGTGGATGATTTTCTTTCTTTGTTTTTGTAGAATGGTTGTTGTCAATGATTGTAAATTTAACAAACTTGATGTGTTCCATATTACTTGGATGATCACTACTTGATCCTTCTTCATGCCCCAAGCCATCTTTCAACTTTGGATTCCTTTGTTGATTTAGAATCGAAGTTATTTCTTCTGAGGCTTTAATACTTGGCAGGTTTTGGTGATATAATACCTTAAACTTCTCCATTTCCTTTATGGTTTTTACTATCTCTTCTTCTAAGGCTTCACACCTCGCTTTCTTCTCTGACAAATGTTGTTTTAGTATGTCTTCTATTTTCTTTGCCTCTTCTAACTCCACTTTTAGTAGAGAACATTTTTCATCAAGTTTTTCAGCATTCATTTTAAACTGCATCAACAACTGCTTTTTTTTCTCTTCTTACATCTAAGTCTATCAATATCTTCCAAAGCATTGATTAATTCACCTTCCATATCCACCACAGCTTCTTCATTATCCATTTCACCTCTTGTGTGTTCTGTTATCACTCCAAGAAACTCCTTAGGGTTGTAGGCTAAGAATGCTTGGTAACTTAAGAAATTTAATAATCAAAGTATGTGTGGAACAATGGGATAACTGGGAAGGCTTTATAAAAGGACAACTTATTATGCATCTAAATAAACCAGTGCTTTTAGAGACCAAATATCAGTTACAATAATGAAATAAGGTGTGAAGAATATTATTCAAGATAACCAGGTACACATACATGTAGGGTCATACAAGATAGTAGAGAATAATTTAATTCACATTCATGAGCTACATAAGAAGATGAAAGTTCTCAGTAGCTAAGTTGAACTGAATCAAATTACAGAGTGGTGAACTTATGAACAATACTGACATTGGTAACAAAAGAGGATTGTGATTCATATAACATAAAAGAGTCAAAGTACATAGACAAAAAGTATCCAAGATTGAACCCTTCTTCAGACTGAATCCTCGGGCTTTATAACCTTTACAAAGTAGTTTCAGATCCTTAAAAGATGGATCAATTATTCTAAAAATAGAAAGTAAAACAATATTTACAATATAATAGGAAAAACCCTCAAGATGAGGTCAATCCATATCTGATGATCTCTAAGAGTAATAGATTGTTGATGAAGTGTAGTTTAGTCTCCCAAGGTTGTTTGATTTGGTCCTCCAAAGATAAAATTCGAATTTGGTGAAGTGTGAAAAAACCCTGATTTTCTGCCTTTGAAAAAGATACCAAAATCGATTGAAACACCTCTTCTTTCCCTTATCCATCAAAAATAGCCATTGAATCAGACTTGATAATTCAACAATTGTCCATTTGAAGCAGTTTCAAACCATTCAAACTCAAAAAATCCCGATCTGGGAAAAAATTCAGTCATTCTAGTAGTGACAGGCTTTCACCAACTAATTTACCCAAAAATCTGCTCCTTAGCTGGTGAAAAGAAGAGCTTTCACCAGCTAACTAGCAAAGTTCAATACGAGTTAGCTGGTGAAAGAGTAGATTTTTTTAAAATCAAATTTCTCAGTCGTGGAGAGTCAGTTTTACATGCTTGAGTAGTCGATCGACATCTAGAAATCATAATCTTTCCATTGGTTCTTTCAAATCTGTATTTGGAGTTTGGGAAGGTAGTCAAAATCTCCTTGCAAAATTAGGCATCATTTCTCAAACAAAATGCCAGTGCATTTTTTATCGCTAACATTGGCTCCAACTGGGATGGAGACCTCCCTGCGAGGTCTCAAAGAACATGGCAAACCTTGTGCCTTTAGTATTGGGCATGGAGTCATTCATCCTTTACAATTTATCATCTGGCTATTTTCCAAAGTTAGTTGTTGGCAGATTTCATGACTGTCATCGTATTTTGAGCATCCTTGATGTCCTTCGTGGCAAAAGAAAACTGATCGAGATTGAATTTTTGATTGTGAATCATTTCCCTCTATCACTCATACATCCTCTTTTTCTTAATTATTTTCATATCCTCCTTGTCCACTGTATGCAGTTTTGCTAACCATTGCATCTTCATAAAGACTATCTAATGTGATCTTGTCAAAATCACTAGCCAATTTACTATCAATCTGACTAGAATTATTATGGTGGGTGTAGCGACACAGGCCATTTCCTACTCAAAACCATCAAGTTCCATGCCTCAGTTACAGTTGCCTCACCTTCCAGTTGTGTGGCAAGTTGGTCAAGTGAAGCTCCAGCCTGCTGAGTCAATAACTGTTGTGTATACCGAATTATTGCACCCAAGACTATTGGTGTTGGGAAACCTCTAGCAACTGATGATAAACCCGTTGATCTAAAACTCTCTGCTTCATTTCTTTTAAAGGTACTAGTTTGTGATTGATTATCAAAATTGTTTAGTGCAAATTCATTTCTCATGCGATTTAAATGATGGGACAATGTTGTCAATGAATCCGGAATAACCGTGGCTTGCTGCAAAGGCCTTAGCAATGGTCCTGCTGGGAAACAAAATGAAACATGACCAAGGTCAACCTGAACATCTGAAATATGATCGACTTGTGGTTGATTGGTATCTGATCTGCTACTATCATTGACCGCTCTTAATTACCCTTGCAAACCAGTTCCTTGTTGACCATGAAATGGTAAAACAGAAGCCATCGTGCTTGACCCATTGTCAATGCTGGCACTTACAGGTACTAGAATACTAATGCCAATAGAATTCAACGTATCCAAAACAATATTGTTTAGATTTGGAATACCCCAATCACCTTTATACAATTTGGATCCATAAACTCTTTGGCCAATTGATGTACAACTACTGGCCAAGTTGCAATAAACATAATGGTTTGCCGAGATGGGAACACGCAATGATATCCAACACTTTCTTACTTTAAAACAAGGCAGCCTTCTATAAGCCCAAAATGCTCTCGTTCCTTCTAATGGTCAAATTGACATCTCCAAAGGGAAGCATAATCTTGTTATACTACACCTGAAATTTTCAATTGCTCTTTCCAATTCCTTTCACCATTAGAATTTCCATCTTATAACTTAAAAAAAAATAAACCTGAGAGATAGTCTCTTATTATTCATCATCGGAGTCTGCAAATGTAATCTTTGTTGATTTTGGAGCATTGGCAGTAATTTCTTTGAAGTGTGCCCCATATAGCTTAGATTCCTTTTTCTTGGCAATATCCCATGTAGATTTCTCTGCCAAGGTTTTTGCATAGCAATACCCGTTCTTGGTTTGTATCATCCCAGACTATGGCGAGTGGGTCTCTGTGAGGATTCATGTAAACCACACCGATGGAAGACGTAAAGACAACACGTTTGACCTCTACTTCTGCATGGGCCTCCATCACATTCCTTGTCCCTTTCACTGTTGGTTCTATAACTTGCTCATGGTCATCATTGAGAATGGAGGCCATGTGAAAGACACCCTGGAAACCTCGAATGATAGTGAGTAAGCTTTGGTAATCGAGAATATCATCTTTGAAAAACTGACCTCTCTTTTTCTCCTTCCAACACTTTCAAATACTCTTCTTCATCAAAACTCACTCCATTCCACTAGCTTGTGAATTGCACCTTTGTAAACAACATGACTGGGAAGAGTTTTTCCATAAGTCGATAATGTTCCACCCTCCGTTACTGCTTTACCAACAACAGTGGCCTAGGAATCATCAGTAAAGTTAAGACCTGCAATCGGCTTTACCTTAGCAACTAAACGTTTCATGTACCAAGTTCTTGCATAGTCTTCTGTCACAACTATATCCCCACCAAGTTTCTTGAGCACTTCAATTAACTGGAAATTGCCAGGTTTATCTGCAATATTGTTGATTGTTGTGATGCCACTTTCTTGAAATTTCTGCTTTGTTGAAAATGAAACATGTTGTCCATAAGGCTCGATCCTCTTCACGTGCCCACTCTTTTCCATTTCTGGTAATTGTGAGATTTAAAACTAACAAACTATCCCTAAAAATCAGAAAAGAATCACTGAAATAGAGGGCAGAATCTTTGATCTGCTGAGATGAAGGAATTGTGCAAATTGAATACTCCATTATTCCTTAGAAAGTAGCATATAATATCATTGACCTGGCAGCATCTTCAATGATCATTAAAATCTTGTCTCCTTAGATTTCATGTATTTAGGTTGTACTCATCAATTCGAACTACAGAGACATGCTTTGGTGGTCTGTGAAAGCTTCGCTGCCAATAAATTTGAGCGTAAAATTCAATAGAAACCCAGTTGGTTCTTTGAATGACAATAAGTTTTCTTGTGGTGAGTGTGTAGACATGTGTAGTGGCATGTGAACCAGAACTTTGGCTAAATGCACTTGGTATGTGGATTTGGGCATTCTCACCATTTTTCATTTATTTTAATAAAAATAACAATGCAAAATTAAGGTAGCATAACACTAGGACTTAGGCAATACTAACAATGTTTTGAAGTGCAGGTCATAAGACAATCTAAGGAGAAAACAATCAATGGGAGCTTTTGATGAAAAACCTGGAGCTTAAGACACTAGTCAAAAAACTTTGAAACTGACAAATCATATAGAAGGTGATGAAAAACCTTCTCAACAATCAAGTATTTTTTATTGCTAACATCTGGTGTGAGCAACTTATCTTTGGAAAACCTGCAGCCTGCCTATAACCTGCCTGTAGCCTGTCCTTTTTATTCATGAAATCAACAACTGCAGAATATTTGATTTCTCATATGGTGAGCTTATTTTCTTGCCTACTTCTACACTAACCAATAGAGGCAGATTTATCAAGTAAGATCAAATTTCCAATGCAGCCATATCAGAAACTGATTTACTATTAAGATCCTTGATCTTGACCCAAACAATAATGGAATGGATAGCCAACAACAAAGAGATTTGAACAGACGATCAAGCCAATTTCCAAGTGATAAAAACAATTTAACACATACACTGTTCATAGATTCCAAATATTTGGCAAAAGGGTCATTAAAGTCATAATGAAATACCTCTTTGAGTTGTTGATCCAAATGACTGTAATGCTGCTCTTCTTTTCCTTCACAAAACTCAATGTTAAATGTAGACTGCTTGATCTCTATTAAAGGAAAATACAAACTCAATTTATGATCTGAACCTTTTTACTCCTCTTCACCATCACTCTCTTTGTATCTATTGAAAACTTTCAGTTCCCGCAAATCTTGAAACTGTAGGCTGCCCTCATTATCTTCTGCAAATCTGAAAATGTCAGTTGCTGATTTATCAATTTCACCTAATGATATAAACATTTTCTCTTTGACATCAATATACTCAAAAGAAACATGTTGATCTTCTACAACAACAGACACATCTGATATGATGCCATATGTGTCTATGTTATAATTATCATTCAACACCTCTGAATCTTCATGACAACCATCTTTAATGGATGTGTTCAATGCAATGTCAAAAGCATCATCACGTTTATCAAAATGTATATCAACAATCTCCTGATCATAATGAAGAGTATCCTCTACTACAACAAAGTCTTCACGAATGTTGGGATCTTTATACAGTAAATTGAACTCATGACAACATTCAGGAAATAGAAAGTCATCTGAAAATATGCCTTTACAAAACACATGAAAAGCAGCATGAAAATCTTCCAAAGAGTTGATACTGGCATAAGGTAGACACTGGTACCAATCATGAGAAATTCCCTCTAATGAGAAATAGAAGAGTCGGATCTAAACATCCTCATGCACAACTTGCAACCGATGCATATAATCATGAAAGTCTAGCAAATGTTCAGCTAGCACTTCCCATTCTTCTCCACGAAATCTGGGAAGACTATTTTCCCATTCATCTCTACTAGGAACTGGATTAGGGTAACCAAAAATACTTGAGAAATTGTAGAATGCATACCTCTTTGCTAAGATCAGGTTCATTTATATACCAGTGGAGTCGCCAACAGATCCGTCCTTCATGGAGTCACCATTGAATTCGTCCTTCATGGAGTCGCCAGATAGATGATTACAACCAAATATTGTCTAGGCTTTGTCTATCATCAAAGTTGGATCTATGTCGTATCCCAAGGAAGTTGAGCTTTGATCTCCTCTCCCCGGCAACGACGCCAATTTGTTATCACTCCAAGAAAATCCTTAGGGTTGTAGCCTAAGAATGCTTGGTAACTTAAGAAATTTAATAATCAAAGTATGTGTGGAACAATGGGATAACTGGGAAGGCTTTATAAAAGGACAATTTATTATGCATCTAAATAAACCAGTGCTTTTAGAGACCAAATATCAGTTACAATAATGAAATAAGGTGTGAAGAATACTATTCAAGATAACCAGGTACACAGACATGTAGGGTCATATAAGATATCAGAGAATCATTTAATTCACATTCATGAGCTACACAAGAAGATGACAATTCTCAATAGCTAAGCTAAACTAAATCAAATTACAGAGTGGTGAACATATGAACAATACTGACATTGGTAACAAAAGAGGACTGTGATTCATATAACATAAAAGAGTCAAAGTACATAGCCAAAAAGTATCTAGGATTGAACCCTTCTTCAGACTGAATCCCTGGGATTTATAACCTTTACAAAGCAGTTTCAGATCCTAAAAAGATGGATCAATTATTCTAAAAATAGAAAGTAAAAAAATATTACAATAAAATAGGAAAAACCCTCAAGATGAGGTCAATCCATATCTAATGATCTCTAAGAGTAATAGATTGTTGATGAAGTGTAGTTTAGCCTCCCAAGGTTGTTTCATTTGGTCTTCCAAAGATTAAATTCGAATTTGGTGAAGTGTGCAAAAACCCTGATTTTCTGCCTTTGAAAAAGCTACCAAAATTGATTGAAACACCTCTTCTTTCCCTTATCCATCAAAAATAGTCATTGAATCAGACCTGATAATTCAACAACTGTCCATTTGAAGCGATTTCAAACCATTCAAACTCAAAAAATCCCGATTTGGGCAAAAATTCAGTCATTCTAGCAGTGACAGGCTTTCACTAGTTAATTTACCCAAAAATCCGCTCCTTAGCTGGTGAAAAGTAGAGCTTTCACCAGCTAACTAGCAAAGTTCAAGACGAGTTATCTGGTGAAAGCACAAATTGTTTTAAAATCAAATTTCTCAGTTGTGGAGAGTCCATTTTACATGCTTGAATAGTCAATCGACATCTAGAAATCATAAGCTTTCCATTGGTGCTTTCAAATCTACATTTGGAGTTCAGGAATGTAGTCAAAATCTCCCTACAAGATTAGGCATCATTTCTCAAACAAAATTCCAGTGCATTTTTTATCACTAACATGTTCATCATCAAGATCTCCCATAGCCATAAGCATAAAATCATTCACTTTGTCTTCACGTGATGAATTGCTATCTATGTCTTCTGAGGAGTTTTCATTGTTTGCACACAAACTTTTCTTTTTACTATATTTCTTGAATTTGTACTTCTTTTCATCATCAAAGTTCTGGTCCTTTTTTCTGGTGGGGACACTTAGATGCATAGTGACCTATCTTACCACAGTTAAAGCATTTGAAAGGAATCTTGCCTTGATATTTTCCTAATCCTTTCTTTAACCTTCTCACAATTGTTTCCTCAATATCATCTAAATCTGAATCAGTATTCTTGTCTTCTTTAAAATATGGTTCTCTAGTAATGGATTTATCTTTATTGCTTTTCATTTCATATGCAGTTAGTGTTCCTAGGAGTTGATCAATGGGTAGGGTCTTAAGATCATTTAGTTCTTCTATTGTAGAGACTTTTGGATTAAATTTATGAAGTAGAGATCTTAAAATCTTCTGAACCAAAAATGATTCTTCAATCTTCTCACCAAGACCCTTCATGGCATTCACAAGTTCTTAAACTCTTAAAAAATACTTGCTAACTATTTCATATTCATTCATCTTTAGTTGTTCAAACTTCAATCTATATGTTTGAAGTTTGGCATCTTTTACTTTCTCAATTCATTCATAGCTGCTAACAAGTTTATCCCACATAGATTTAGTAGTTTCAAGATGCATCACCTTTACAAACTCATCTTCAGCAAGTCCATTCAAGATAGAATTCATTCCCTTAGAATTAAAGCTAAATGCTAACTTATCATCCTTGGAGGCTAGCACAACAGGCTTTGTATATCCAGTCTCTACTACGTCCCAAACGTCAGCACCAAAGGCCATTAAGTATGTTCTCATTCTAACCTTCCAGAAGGAAAAAATTGTTCCATCAAACAGAGGAGGCTTAGTGGCTGAATTCCCTTCATGACTTGTCATGTTTAAGCTTACAACTCTACCTTTGTATAAAAGGAACCCACTCTGATACCAATTGTTTAAATTACTAAGACAACTAAGAGGGGGGTTGAATCAGTTTTTACTGTGCTTAAACAATTTTAAGTCAATTAAACCAATTTTAATCTTTCTCCAAGTGACCATCAATATTATACAACATATAAACAACATAAATAATGAGCATCAGTCACACATAAGATATACACAGAGACAATTTTTCACGAGGAAATACATAAAGGGAGAAAACCTCTTCTTCTTCGAAATGATAGGTAGCATTTTAAGTTATGTACATCATCTATAGTTGAGCACCAACTCAATATGAGGCTACTACCTCTTTTTTACAAGATCCAACTTGTTTGAGAGCACCAACTCTCTGGTTTCTCTAGCACCCACTAGAAGGAAGCACCAACTCCCTGAGTGTTCTAGCACCGACTGGATGGAAGCACCTACTTCCACTTATACAAGCACCAACTTGCATACAAAAAACTTTGTGTTTTCCCAAGCACCACCCTGCCACCCTATTTTCTAGCCACAACTAGATGGAAGCTACAACTCCCAATATTCAAGCATCAACTTGAATATCAGAGGATCACAATCCTCCCTAGCACCACCCTACCTCCCTGATTATAAATAAATGACTGAATAACCAACAATATAGATATATCAATTCTTACCACTTCGTCATTATTCTACAATTCCTTCTGTTCTGTTCATACTTGGCTTGACTTGTTGTCTCTTTCTTTCCATTCCTTCTCTGTCCTTCTCATGCTTCTTTGATATGTGCACATTATTCTCTCTTTACCTTTTCTATTATGTTCATCATTTGTTCCTTATCTCTAAGCTTTCTTCACACTACGCATACTGTATAATTTTACCTTTCTACAGTTCAAATCATTTTTTAGTCAGAACAACCACACTTACACATTAACTACATCTCTCCTTTTATACACACCAGCCTCATCAGTTACACCTAGAATATCCTTGGGCAAAGACAAAAATGTCTCAGTAACTGAATCGCCAACCGATCAAGAACCATGATTCGATTTTCTGCTAACTGGATCATAACTGAACAGTTAATCGTAAATATAAAGAGTAGCCCTTTGATTAGATTTTGAATTAACAAGCACCATTGGATTAAATCTGCAAGGTCTTGCATTTATTCCATATGCCCACTAGCTATGACCATGGGCCTGATCAAAATGCGTTTCACATTTCACATTTTAGAAATCCTGTGTTGAAGGGTCTCGACACTCCAAGTTACGATCCTCTAAATGGAGCTTAGCTCCATGCTAGCTCCTCCCTCTCATATGACCATCGGCGGTGACCATAGCCTACGCCAAAAGGTGTTTCGCAAATTTGCATATCGGTGTTCCTATGATGAAAGGTCTCGACACTCCATGTCGCAAAATCTGAAATAGAGTCAGGCTTCTCTAGCTCTATTCTCTAGCTCTCGATGATGTGACCATGAGATAAGACCACTGGATATTCCTTTGAGCTCTTCTTTCTTCAGATCAACAGTCCAAAACTTTGATGATTTGATAGTCTATATCTTTTCATGATTTCTCATATCACGAGTTCGAAGTGTAAGAGAACCTCCTTCCTTTGACTTTCTAGTCAGCAAAAAGTTGATCTGTCATTGCGTGTCTTCCAGATCCAACAACTAAGATTATATCACGATTTCGCAACTTCACGGGCCTTCGTCATGCCTGATCAATGGTCCACAATATCCCTTTGATCAACAACTCAGATTAAATCGTGGTTTCACATTTCATGATTTCAAAGGATAGAGCACCTCCTTTCTTTGACTTTCCAGTCAGTAAAATGTCAATCGCTTGCAATGTGTCCTACTTGAAGATGGACAGTCCTCCTACTTTCAGGATTTGGTAGGCCTGCTTCATCTTGTACGTAAAGATCGTTCTCCTTCTTATGGATCCAACGACGGTCGGTCTTCAAGCTCAGATCTAACACCTGAGATTTGTTCTCTTCTATTGATCATTACTCCTATCTGAATTTCGATCTTACGGTCATCGGGGATTCTGAATGAGATCCAACGACCACCGTTTCTCTTCATAGTTGATCTTTCCATTGCCATACTATCATTGCTTTGTTGATCGTGTTGATCTTTTCCATCAATGAAAAACATGCATACTCTTCCTCTGTCTGATACATGCCAATAGATATGGCCTTGTAAAGGTGGAAGCCCCAAAGAGTGGACAAGAAGCCCCTAGTTTGTTATAAGTCTTGGTCAAAGGGGTTAAAGTTTTTGTAACAAGAAAACCATAGAATCCCTAAATTAAGGATAGGACTTACCTAGCACAAGTATATAAACACCTCAAGGAGTCATTCATAAGTACACTAACAGACTTATTCAATGCTTATCTTTCGTGTGATCTAGGGATCTTTGCCTAAGGTTGTAGTGTCATTTTTTGAGGTAGCAAAGAAGGGTCGATGGTGAAAATCTCAGAGTTAAAGAAAAACCCTAGTTTCTAAGGTATATGTCAGTTGTAGGCCTTTAAGGGAGCGTACGTATGTGGACTAAATTGGAGGAAAGATTGTATATACACGGGTCATAGAAGGAAAATTTGTGTACATCTGAAAAAGATTGTGAAAATTTGAATATATGTTGATACTAGGTCCTTAGAGTCTGAAAGCAAGTTCCATGTCAACAATCTACAGGTTCAAGTCAGCTACAAAAGTTCCAGTGCACGGTTATTAGTTTGTTTTGATGATTATATTTGTTTATGATGTTATGAATGTCTGATGCATTCTTGGTATGGTTTGCCTTGTATTTGGATATGGTATATGTTGGTTAGTTGGTTGAGTGAGTAGCACTCTTATGTATGGTACAACATTGATACAGTTCTTATAGTTCACATCTTTGAGTTGCATGTACATGGTTGAGGGATACTTTTTGTATGGTGATGTATCCATGAGGGGCATACATAGTTTATTTGAGATTCTTCACTGATGACATGGTACATATTTTTATATGGTTGATGATATGGTATATGACTTAGGTTGTACATGGTTGATTCTCTAGTTCATGATTCATTATTCATTGATGATGTATGTTTTGGTTCATGATTGATGCATGAGAGAGGATGTATACTAGTATACACTTGATGCATGGTATGGTACATTTTTAGTTGGTTGATGATTAGATACAGGTTGATGAGACCGTGACAGATTTGTGACAGTGACAGATTTTGTGGCAGTGACAGTGGAAAATTCTGTGACAATTGGTCTACATTTATATTTCAAGGCACCAAGACGGGGCAAGGAAAGGTGTTTTTATCCACCTTTCGGTTGTAGCCAAAGAACCTAGGGGGTTTTAGCCTCCTTCTGGTTGGAGTGAGAGAATCAAGGAGTTGTAGCTTCCTTCGGGTTGGAGCCTGAGAATAGTGAGTTGGATCCTCCTTCTAGTTGTAGATGGAGAATCGAAAGTTGGTGCTTCCAGTGAATGTTTTATTTTGATAAATATATAATAAAATCATTATGTGGCTTTCCCCCATTTTTGTTTCCATGTAAATATTGGTGTACTGTGTATCTATTGTGATGTGATGTTGTTAATGTTTATGTTGTTGACTATCTAGTGAATGTTAAAGATAAATTGCTAAATATTGTTGAAGGATAAACTATGGTTAAAAGGAATATAATTATTCATTATTGATGCACCTCCCTCTTAGTAATCCAACAATTGGTATCATAACGGGTCCTTTAAGAATAATTCTAACCACTAGAAGGAGATCATGGACCATTCTAGGATTGGGGTACCACAATTATATGGTGAGAACTATGCATTCTGAAGAAGAAGAATGGAAAATTATATACAAGCACAAGGATTCGATGTTTGGCGATCAGTAGTAGATGGATACAAAGAACCTGCCACTCCCCAAAAATATAGATATGGAAAAAATCTCAAAGAAAATGATTCAAAGGACAGAAACACCATAAAAAATGGTGTGACTCAAGCAATACATACCAATATTATGCACTGTGATTCTGCAAAATAAATGTGCGATAAACTGAAGACTATCTACGAAGGAGACATGAAAGTTAAGGAAGCTAAACTTCAGATTTACAGAGGAAAGTTTGAAAAATTGAAGATGAATGAATATGAACACATAGAAACCTAATTTCTACAAGTCAACGAGATAGCAAATAGTATCAAAGGATTGGGAGATGAGATAAAGGAACATGTCATTGTTAAAAAGGTGTTAAGATCTCTACCAATGAGATTTGATCCAAAAATTTCAGTTCTAGAAGAAAGAGTGGACCTATATACAATGACCATGGATGAATTGGATGAAATACTCACAACTTATGATATGAGGATAGAGAAAGACAATCAAGTCTCTAAGGAACAAACATCCAAGGAATCCAAGAAGACTAAGAAGAAATATAAACAAAATCCAAAGTCATATTGTATTTGCAACGATGATTTAGAGAAAGATGAATAGGTGGCTAAATTTGCAAGAAGGTTGAGAAAGGGAACCGACAAATACAAAGGTAAGCTTCCATTGATTTTTTTTAATTGTGATCGTATTGGTCATTTTTTCTAATACATGTCGTTATAAGAAAAATAAAATAAAAGAAGAAGAAGGTGACCCTAAAAGGAAAATTGAAAAAGGTAGAAGAAACAAAAAGAAGTTTTTCAAGAAAATCCTTTACACCAAGGAAGACAGTTCCTTGTTAGATGAATATGAATTCAACGAAAGTGATACTAAAAGGGTACTATTCATGGTAATAGATGACTAAGAAGGCTCCAAAGAAGAATATGAAGAGGCATAAGTTGATTATAGAGAATAATTGTTGAGTGCCATAGAAGTTATTAAAAGAGAAATGAAGAAAAACAAGTCACTCCAGGAAGAACTAACTCAAAACACCAAGGAAGTAAAGTAGACAATAACAAAGATAAAACTCAAGGAAAAGTAAGACAAGAAAACTAAAGAATCACTTAGAGGGTAGTTAGAAGAAAGAGACAGGACCATTGAAGGCTTGGAAGTTGAGATAGTCACTCTAACAAAATATCTTTAGAAGAAGGACATGCAACAACACAACACCAGGATATTGGATAATATCATTAAAAGTCAAAGACCTTACTATTACAAATATGGATTGGGATACAATCAGACACAGACAAAGAAAGGTTCAAGCTCCAAAATGACAGAGAAAGAAATAAAACCAAGAAGCTATGAAGAAGCTTCTAGAGGTCCCTCAAAAGAAGAAGATAGGAAAACTCAAAGGGAAGATTACAGAGACACTGCACCACCTAGAAGATTCAGAAGTCAATATTAGAAAAAACCAGCTATAGAAAGACCTCAAGAAGAACAAGGATTCATAAGAGCGACACCATTCAAAATATCTTCCACTCCCGGGTATCAAACTATTTTTCTTGGTTCATGTTATAATTTTTGGCACAAATCTATGAATTGTAGAGCCAATACCAAGAACAAAAGAAATGATGAGGCCTATACAAGAAATAGTTATCCAAGAAGATCTTATGAAGAACAAAATAAAAGCTACAATAGATTTGGATCATTGAGTGATGAGTTAGAATGCTACAAGTGAAACGACTTTGGAAATATGGCTAAATATTGTATACTTAATGTTCCTCCAAGAGAACCAAAAGAAAATATAAATAGTCATAATAAGGAACCACAAAGTATATGGATAATAAAGCAGGGTCAATTAAACACTAAAGAATACAATATTTGTTTACAAGCTCAACACAAGAAACATGGATGTTATGTTGACAGTGGATGATCAAAGCATATGATAGGTGATAAAGACAAGTTTTTGACATTGAAGAAGGAAAGAGATGGATCTCTTTCATTTGGAAATGACAACTTGGCCAGGATTATTGGAAATGGCATAGTCAAGCTTGGAAGTAAGGATTTTATGAAAAAAATGTTTTATTAGTAGAAGACATGAAACACAATCTGTTAAGTGTAAGTTAAATGTGTGATCAAGGACATAGAATTTTGTTTGATTCAAAGAAGTGTGAGATAAAGAAAGAGGAATAATGCTATTTGGTAGCTATAGTTGTAAGAACTTGAAGCAACATATATGTTCTAAAAGAAATATGAAAGGAAAGATGTTTCTTAGGAAAGGATGATGAAAGTTTTCTCTGGCACAGAAGAATGGTTCACATAAATTTTTATAATCTTGTCAAGGTAAACAAAGAGGAATCATTAAGAGAAATACCTAATATATCCAAGCCAGGAAACATACTATGAAAGTATTGACTAGAAGGAAAATAGACCAAGACAAAGTTCAAGTCAAAAGAATACTCCAGAACAAAACCACTGGAGATTATACATATTGATCTAGTTGGACTAACAAGAACAAAAGGATTGAAAGGTGAACGGTACTTCATGCTACTATTTAATGACTACACAAGAATGACTACAATTTTCTTTCTAAATAAGAAGTCAAAGGAATTTGAAAACTTCAAGACATACAAGGAGATGGTTGAGAATGAAATATATTCGAAAATCAAGTGCTTGAGATCAGAAAATGGAGGAGAATTTACATCAAATGAATTTATGGACTTCTGCAGTGAGCATGGCATATAAAGGCAGTTCTTCATAGCTAGGATACCTCAACAAAATGGAGTTGTCAAAAGGAAGAACATGAAAGTACAAGAAATGGCCAGAACCATGTTAATGGATTCCAAGTTGAGAAATGTTTTTTGGGTAAAAGCAATTCATACAATAGTTCACATTCAGAACATAGGGATGATCAAAACTAACCGTGATAAAAATCCATATGAGCTATGGAAAGGAAGACCAACAAATGTGAATCACTTTAGAGTTTTTAGAAGAAAATGATACATTAAAAGAGAAGATGGTAGAATGGGAAATTTTGATTCACGAGTTGATAGAGGAATACAGGTTGGGTACTCAAGCAAATGGAAATAATACAAATTCTTCAATATCATATTCAACAAAATAGTGTAAAGCATTAATGTGATGATTGATGAGACAAATTGTCGAAAGATAAAATAAAGTAGAAAATATTTAGTGAAACAAGATCACGAATAAGATTTGAAAGAAGAAGGAATAGATGAAGAAGAATAGAATCCATAAGAAGAGAAAGAACAATAGGATCTCCAAGTATCTCCAAAGACACCCAATAGATGAGTGCATAAGAATCATCCACCAGAACAGATTATTGGAAAGAAAGATGCAGGAGTTGAAACCAGAAGAAGAATCTGCTCGCTAGAATAGCAACATCTAGCACTACTATCTACTATTAAGCCGAGTGGTTTTAAACAATCCAACAAAGATGAATTTTGGATCAAAGATATGGATGAAGAATTAGACCAAATAGAAAAGAATAGCACTTGGGAACTGGTTCTAAGACCGAATAACAACAATGTAATCATTACAAAGTGGGTCTTCAGGAACAAATTGAACAAGGATGGACATGTTACCTAGAACACATAAATATTGGTATGAAAAGGTTACTCTCAAGTTTAAAGTATAGGTTTTGAAGAGATTGTTGCCCCATTTTCCAGGATGGAAGTAATCAGACTAATACTAGATTATGCATGCTCCAAGAATATTAAAGTGTATCAGATAGACATAAATTCAACATTCCTAAAGGGAGATATAGAGGAAGAAGTCTGCATTGAGCAACCATAAGGATTTTAGTTGTCAGAGAAGAAATACTATGTTTGTAGGTTGAAGAAGGCTTTATATAGTCTCAAATAAGCCCCCAGAGTATGGTGGTGTAGACTGGACAAGTATCTACAACAACAAGGATTCATGAAGGGAAATGTATATAGAAATATCTACTTAAAGGTGGATCGAGACATTATATTTCTCTTTGAACTCTATGTGGATGATATTATCTTCAGAAGTGACGATGATAGGATGAGTCAAAAAATTTCCAAAGACATGCAGAATGAGTTTGAGATGTCTTTTCTTGGTGAGTTAAATTTATTTTTGGGACTACAGATATGTTAGAGAAACAATGGTATCTTCATCCCTCAAAAAACATATATCAGAGAAATATTTAAGAAGTATGGAATGAAATATTGCAAACCAGTCAATACTCCTATTCAGAAATTTTGTAATGTAAGTAAGGATGATGATTCTAAGAATGCAAATAAGAGATAGTACATATTGATGATTGGTAGTTTACTCTATGTGACAACTTCTAGACCAGATGTGATGTAGGTAGTTGGATAGGTTGTTAGGTTTCAATAAGTGCCAAATAAATCACATGTTTTGGCAATGAAGAGGATATTTAGATATCTCAAAGGTACAAAAGAGTTTGGTTTATAGTATCCAAAAGGGAAGGATCTATCTCTTGTGACCTACACAGATGCAGATTGGGAGGTTGCATTGATGATAGAAGAAGTACAAGTAGAGCATATTTCTACTTGGGTGAGTGCCTAGTATCATGGATAAGAAAGAAATAATCATGTTTAATATGTTTGTCCACAACAGAGAAATAATACATTGCAATTGCAACTTGTTGTACTCGATTTTTTTGGATGAAGCAGACATTAAAGGATATGCAAGTAAAATATGATGAGCCTATTTCAATACTTTGTGGAAATACAAGTGCCATTAGTATTTCAAAGAATCCAGTGATGCAATTTAATATGAAACACATTCCAATCAAGTATCACTTCTTATGGGAACAAGATACAGAGAAAAACATAAATCTAGAGTATGTCAGGACAAAGGAACAGATTGCAGATATCTTCACCAAACCGCTTGCAAGGGAACCTTTTGAGTATCTGTGATATAAACTTGGAGTAGTTTTTCCCTACAATGATCCACTCATCATCAATCTTAACTTGATAGGGGGAGAGAAAAAATAGTCTTGAATAAGTTCAAGTAACAAAACGTTTTAATGCTTTTCATATACACATCAAAGAATTACACAAGGAAGCACCATGAAGAGAAAAAGTATGTAGAGTTAGCAGAGGCTTGTAGATAGTGGGAGTAGCCCTGGATGAGGAGTAACATTTTCCATTGATGAAAAATGGGGAGAGATAAAGAGTAAAGAATGGAGAGATAGAGGCATACAATCAGGGGGAGCATGAGCATAAGTATTGTCATGCCTAAGTGTTTCCATCTGTTAGAACAAATATTGAAATTTCTAAACTTTGCGTCCCTCGGAACTTTTTTTTGTCAAGTTGCTCTAGATTTAAATCCTTGTGTCGCCTGGACTAAGATTTTTATTTGCAGTAAACCTCTAATTATTTCACCATTTTTTCCAAGCTTATCTACCATAAAATTCTCAAATCCTTGCCTCATATTTTTCAAGGCCCTTCTATCTCTCTTTATTCACAATTCCTCGATCTTTGAAAAGGGTCTTAAAAATGCCAAGTTTCTTTTGTTATATTAAACCAAACTACAATTATTTTTTATATATAAATGGTGTAAGAGGGAAAACCTCCCTACAGACTAAACCATGGTTCTAAAGTGTAGCAATATCTAACCTTCTAAATTCTCCTACTTTTAACAACTATCCTGATATTACCCCACAATCATACATAAAAGACAAAGTATAGGGATCCGGTAGGCATACCTTAAACTCCACGTCTGATGTCGATCCCTTTGCACTCAATTGTTTCTCGACTGCAGATCTCCTCCTAAGGCCAACTTGCATTCACCAAAAGACAAACAAGAAACTACAAGAATTCATTCTGTGTACAGATTAGTGGGTTAGACATCATAACAAAAATGTAAACAAATCATAAAGATTTAAGACATCATTTGGCGGGACGAAAAAAGTATTTATTTATATTAATAACACAAAAGTCGTTTACAATATGAGACCAGAAACTGCTCCTCAAAATCGGTCCTGGGATCCTCTTCACCATGCACCAATTGCTTCCACATATTCTTCTCCTCTTCAGTTCTCTCCAGGGAAATGGCAAGGGTTTGCAATGGAGGAAGAAGGAATTTTGGCTCAAACTCACAATGTGGTTGCAAAATATTAGGGAAAAGGGGGTATACTAAAATGGGAAGAGTTTATATGATCATGTGCTTCCCCTTGGAATGGGACACCAACACCTTCTTTTATAGGAAAAAAATATAGTAACGGTTGGGGTGACTGGCTATGGGCAGTCAAATGGTTAGGTAACGGCCCGAAAACCCATGTCCCTTTGTACTTTTCATTTTTTCTCACTTTTTGTGAGTATATGTGGATTGTATAGGTGAAAAAAGCATGTGTACGCGGGAAATAGTGGTGCAAGGTGCGTACACCTTCAAACAAATGGTTTTTTAGAAGAATTGTTCAGTGATGGTTTGGGAAAGATAGCAATTAAGATGTCCTGATGCTAGGTATGCATGTTTGGTGCAATTTAGGGTTATAACAGATGCCCCCTAATGTGTGAGGTCAAAAGAGCATCTGATGGCCAAAATACATTACAAATCTTCACAAACATACGAAGCGAGTGAGCCCAGGGACCAGAGTTCAGGAGGTTCCATGTGAAAAATAACAATTTGTCTCACCGAGGCAGGAATACCCATGCTCGGGATGAAATAAAATCATGGTTTCCAATCAAATACACTACAGATCCATGTCATATAACTATATAAAGTGTATCCGCAAGAAGTAAACAATGGATCTACATCTCAAAATCAAAATATATACATGTATAGTATCCATCTTCAGAGCTCGAGCAACAACTTCAAAATCTTCAAAAATCAGGTAGGACTGTAATATCAGTGTACAAATTCACTACCTAGAGGTCTTCGACGGCTCGTCAGGAATAGACAAGAGGATCTCGGTGATCAGGAATATAACTTCATTGATTTTGAGCAAGGACTTGATTGGACTTTCGGGGTGGCCAGGAATGAGGATAAGAGACAAATTGCAGAAGGGCCAACTCAAGTTTAGTAAAACTTCCCTTGGACAAAACCATGACAAAATATGAGACTTGTCCAGCATGGCATTGACATAAGTTCATGATGCAGGAGGAAACGCGAACTCTCCATATGTTTGGAAGGATAACCAAACAGAGGAGGACACAACTCTATGTAGCGAGAACAACTTCCTAAGGTCATATTGAATCCTAGATATTGACGAACAAACAGAAGGATGTTCCTTGTCCAAGAGTGACTCACTGTGATGTCAACAAAAAGAAAATACTTTTTCCTTTCTCTTTTTGGGGTATATTTGATTTTTTTGTCTTTTTCAATAATTTTGGAAAGATTGAAAAAGAATAAAAGAATGCTACGTTGCAAAGGAGGAACTAGTGTCCCAGACATACCAATTCCAAGCGCAAGGAATTCATTGATGCTCAGAGAAAGGGGACATATGCAGGAAAAGGACACTCGGGAAAAATACTCCATGGGTCAAGGTGTCAAGATGCAGAGGCAAAGTGCTACAAGGCTGGCGTATAAGGCATGCTTCATATGGTTCAGTTGAGAGCAACATGGAGCCAGAATTAGTCCAAAGATGCAGGAATGCAAATGTGATTAATAAAACACAATGATAATGTCCTTCGATGTAATTTTAATGAGCCCAGAGAAGGTAAGCTCGATGGTTTTTCATTTTTAGAGAGTCTAAAAAAATGTAAAAGGAGACTCCACTGGGGTACCTTTTTTGAAGGTAGTCTAGTCAGTTAAAAAAAGGGTTAAACTAGCACTGAACATACGTCTATTCAAAACCATTTTAACAAGTGTGACAAAGACAAGATCACTTGACAATATTTTCATATTTAAGGATTCGAAAAAGAGCTTAAATGGACTCTGTAACGGGTGTTATTATGGACCGATTTAATGAGTGTGAAGAAACATGGTCACTCGACCATCTTTTCAATTTTAGGGAGTCTGAAAAGAGATTTACTATGGACTCCATGGGGGTTCCTTTTTCATAAATTTAGTCCCCCAGGCCCAAAAAAGGGTTAAATTTATACCTGAGAATACTCTTCTAGAGAACCGAGGCTCCTAGAGTATACCTTTGTTCTTACATTTGACCATCCATACCGAAAAAGGGGTAAAATACTGTCGGACAGACGTGCCTTCAAATTTTAGTTTGGCAAGTGTGAAGGGCAACAATATCACTCAACAATATTTTCATGTTTAGAGGGTCTGAAAAGGGCTTAAAAGAAGACCCGTTGTTTTGTGAGTCCTGAGGGTGAAACCAAGAGTGATAACATATCAGACATGTGAAGGCCCGAACTCGTAATAAAGATAGGACTATAAGGACTCCTGAGCCTAAAGTCATTAGCGATAGCATGGACACCAAAATGTAACCAGGATCTACCTAGGGAATCCATGTGAAGGTAGGCTCTGCCACTAAATTACGACACTTCTAGAGCATGAGTGAGGGTTCTGTGTCGCAATTATGTGGGATCGATCCTATGGCAAAACAAAAAACGCAACAAGGTGCAACAAGTGGAGGTGGAATCCTATATTAAATGCACAAAGTTAGAAAAAATACTTTTCACCAAAGGACCTAAAAAGTGCCCCAACTCTCAAAAATTTCACCGAACCAATAGTAACATCCCAAAAGAAACTTAAGAGCCACACTAAATGATTTTCAGGCTAGAAAAAATGACAAAAGGGTCCAAAAAATGCCAAAAAGGGGCCAAAAAGTCTATAAATAGAGTTTGGCAGCTCATTATCACCATTGCAAATTGAGAATTGAAAGAAAATTCAAAAACACCCCTTTTCCAAATGAGTTGATTATGGGAGCTTCAGTGGACAAAATGAACTTCTGCTTGGACCAAGTAAGTACAAACTAGCCCCTCCTGCATTTCCATTCCTCCTTTTTGCATTTCCTCTTGTTTTTTGGGGGGGCACTGACCTTTAAAAAGGTTGGACCTACATGTACGTGGGCTGCCTTAGGACAACCCACGTATGAACACATGCAAAAAATGATCTGCACGCGTGCATACGTGACTGTGTCCAGTACAGCCCGCGTGCACCCTCCAATATGTGTAAAAAACTGAAAAACAAGAGTTAACTCCCCATGAACTTATCATTTTGCAAGATGTATGTCCATTGGAGAGAGAGGGAGCATGAAGACATTGATTTTTTGGTCTCACAAGACCCTGTTTCTATCATTGTATTAGTGCAATATGGGTTGTTGAAATTCTTCTAGTGTCTGTTTATGAGGGCACAACCCAAGTTGTTGAATGATTTGATAGATTACTGGAATCTTGATGTTGAGGCATTTATGTTTGAGGGGAAATAGTTGACTCTAATGAATGAAGATATTTGCTTCCTGACTGGTCTCTTGAGGAGAGGGGATCCAGTCAACTTGTGTACCTTTCCCCCGAGGCCTCAAAACATTGAGGAGTTGATTGGACTCCATTGTGAGGTTGGTACTAAGAAAGTGGGTTCTCAGGTGCCGATAAACAAGATCAGAAATCTATTGCTGAAAGTGATAGTGTTACTCATTGGGCAGATCAATGGATCCACGACATTACATCAATCCTTCCGAGTGCACATGCAATGTGCAGTGCAGTGCTTAAATGCAATGATTTTCAACTGGAGTACAACCATGCTAGATTGCATGAAGAGACAACTAATAGAGTATCAGATACAGGAAAACAAAAACTTTGGATTCAGGACTGTTTTGTGTTCCTTTTTATTTGAGAGGGTACCTAGTATTAGTCTACGAGAGACGATATGAGGGCACATGGCCTCTCTCCCAGTATTATGCAGATGGGAGGTGTTGATGTCGTTACAGGGGGGAGGGAGGACCGTAGAGGCCTTCGATGAGAATTTTTTTGATTGGTGGGCACGAAAGATTCTGACAATAGAGGACTACCCCTATGTCGGGATCAACGTTTCTAGAGATCCTAACATTCCTGTACCTCCCAGAGTGGAGCAAGGAGAGATGGGTACGTTTTTTTTTCATATTTATTTAAGTTTTATTTCATTTTATATATATCATTTTTTTTTTATACCAGAGTATCTGACACTTATGTATCTTTTATTTACAGATGTGGGACCAATGCGTGTAATAGAATTTTCAAGGACTAGGTGACGTCCTTGACTAGAGGCAGGACCAACCACAGCCGCCAGACCAGCAACAACAACAAGGGGGTATCCATCTAGAGAGGATGATAGAGTATTGAGACGGGTGGATCGTAACCTCACCGCACTCACTCGCATAGTCCCTATGGCAGAGATCGAGGATATGCCACCAATGATGCAACCTCACATAGTTGGGGTACCACAGACTTGGGTCCAGCTCTTCTAGAATTTGGAAAACACCGTAGTTCATTATGGTAGGGACAACAGGCCCCACCCTTAGCTAGGCTAGACTACTTATGTGTCGAGGGAACCTTTTGTATATTTTTGAGGGCATAAGCCCTGTGACTCTTACTAGACATATTTTTGAGTCGCTTATGCCCACCCATGTACTCTGATGTTTTTGATATATATATATGTGTATTTAAATATTTTTACGTCCTATGGATTACATTTATTTTACAAATGTTTTTACATGTGCGTGTGTGTGATTTTTCTTACATGTGTGCAAAATTCCAATCTAATACATGATTATCTAGAGTATTTTTTATTTGATTCAATCTCCTAGGAACATGGATATACGTAATGTAATAAAAGATTTGTTCTAAAATACGTACCCTAAGGAACCGTCGGTGTAGATTAGGATCATAAACACAATAAACCCCATTTAACTAGGACACAACCAGCTGAGCATCTAAGTAGACCCATAGGTGAGAGATACCATGTGACAAAGTGTCACAAAGCAACTCTAAGACTGCGTTGTATTCAACGACATTGTTTGTGGTGTCACCTAAACAGATACCTCTTGAAGATAGCAACTGTCCCTGAGGTGTGAAAATCACCCAAGCTACGGAAGCAACCCTCCGAGTGTGTTGGATAGAGCTGTTTGCAAACCCAAAAAACACCTATGATTCACTTGACATCTGCCACAGTGAAAAAGATGACATCAAAAAATGACACGTACATAAAACCAAAAAGACAAAATCAAAAGAGAAAATGTATAAGAACTATACATATGTACAAGAATTCACCCAAGGTGACCCACCTACGAGTAATACTTCTTGAGGTAGAGCCCATTTCAAGGCTCCGCCAAAGAATTTCCCTCTAAGTCTACCAGACGATAAGTGCCCTTCTTTAGAAACTCCTTCATAATCAAAGGTCTGAACCACATGGGTTTAAACTTGTCTGCCCCCAGGGGATCTTTATCTTCATCATAGACTAGGACAAGGTTGCCTTCATAGAAAATCCGAGGACGAACAGACCGATCATAACGACACTTGGATTTTTGTTTGTGAGCCTCATTAGCGATAGATGCATCCCGATGCTGCTCATCAAGAGGCTCAAGATATAATAAATGCTCTTCAAGCGGTGAAGTGTTTGGAAATAATTGTACTACCAAATTTAGAGATGGGATTTGGCACTCTATAGGAAAGATTGCTTCCAGCCTGTAAACGAGTTGAAAAGGTGAGAAACTGGTTGCAGTATTAATAGATGTTCGGTAGGCCCATAATACGGAGTACAACATCAAATGCCAATTTGACTTGGCTGGATTGATCGTTTGTTGTAGAATAGTCTTAAGGGACTTATTCATAGCTTCCACCTGACCATTCACTTGTGGGTAGTAGGGTGACGATTTTTCTTGCCTCAACCAAATATTTGATGCTAATTTAGACATCATTTTATTCTGAAAGTGATTTCCATGGTCAGTGACAATCTCTCTTGGGACGTCGAACCTTTCTATTATCTGGTTAAACAAAAAGAGAGTTGTTGTCTCACCATCATATTTAAACGTTGGCATTGCCTCGACCCCTTCGTGAAGTAGTCTACTGCTACGATGATATAACGGTGCCCCCTTGTTGAAGGGGGGTTGCATGTTGTGTAATCAATCCCCCACTTGGTGAAGGGATTGTTGGCCCTTGACCAAGTTTTGACGAACACTTGGTAATATTTTACCATTTTTGGGACTTTGATAGCCTATCAAAGACGAAGCGCAAAGCGAAGCGAAGATTGCGAAAGACAGACCCCCTTTTGGGTCCTTTTTGGGTTTTGGGGAATATGTAAGGGGAAAGGGATGTTGGCCCGTGGGTTTACCCATGCTTAGGCCCACTTTTGTAATGTATAAATAGATATCTAGGTGATGTAAGTAGAAGAGAATATTAGCCAAGGGATTAGTGCTAGAATTGATCTATGTTACTGACTTGTAGTGCTGAGTGCAAGTGTTGTAAGTGTTGAGTGCACATATTGTAAGGAGGCTCTATGCTAGATCTACTTGAGGAAGGAGGATCTGGCAAGGTGCACGCAGATCTCTTGTCCTATGTGGAGTAGGATTTTGATAGCTTTGTGCTATAACTGGATTGACTAAAGCTAATAAAGAAGAAGAGTTGGTGGACATAGCCCCGGGGTGGGGGTGAACCACGTAAATACTATGTTTTTTTCTTTGTGCTTATTCTTATATGTTTTGTATTGCTAAGTGATTAGATGTGATTAGATAGACTTTCTTATGCTTAGTTATAGAGATGTATATGAATGCTAAATCCAATGTGTATGAATATGCTAATTGCTTGGTCTAACAAATTTGATCTATCTTTTCATTGCTAAGTGCTAAAATTACCTAGACCTAACTGAATGTTGTGGTGCTCTGTTATGTCAACAGAGTATATCTAAGTGAAATATTGATGAGTTATCTATTCTAAGTGCTTGCTAAGTGTGTAATCTCATACCTGTGTCCCAGCTAAGGTTGTAGACACTTGAGTCTTGCAACCACCCCTTCCTCTACCTCGGGTGAGA
The DNA here is from genome assembly GCA_009831015.1 of Picea engelmannii. Classification (NCBI taxonomy): domain Eukaryota; kingdom Viridiplantae; phylum Streptophyta; class Pinopsida; order Pinales; family Pinaceae; genus Picea; species Picea engelmannii. Next base: position 738,420 of record ML784877.1, on the reverse strand, counting down.
CTTCATCTTCTTCACAGTTGTTGCTGAAAGGGTCGGTAGTTAGCGTTTTGATGGTGCGTTGTTGTAGAGTTGAACCCTGCATCTGTCCTTCTGCCAAAAAATGGTTATGTGTCATGACTGAAACTGTGATTACTGGGAACTAAGGGAGAAGAAGCTTTTTGAAAATATTTGTCCTGAAACTGTGGAAGCTCTGTGCATGGATCTGTGCCCTAGTGCACAGTATTTTACTTGATCTGGAAAGCTCGGTGATGAAAAGAGAAGGCCAGATCTAAATAAAAGTAGTGAGATCCGAACGCTTTGTGCCCTAAGAAAAGTAAAAGTGGAAGTTTCTAAAGAAAAGAGGTAAGATCTGTAAGCTCAGTGCTCTGATAAAGGTAAGAATAGTTAAAAGTTTTTAGATCTGAAAGCTTTGTTCTTTGTAGAAGTAAGATAAGTGAATTTTTTTGTTTCTAGAGCATGGATCTAGGTATGTTTGATAGACTCTGTCCTAGCTTGAAAACTAGGGCATTAATAGTTGAAAGAAAGTTTGACATGAATAGATCTAATAGATATGTTATACCTATGCATAGAAATAATGTTTGGACTAAAAAATGGATGCAGGGTCCTAGAAAGAATTTTTTGCAAGCTAGCTACCATGCTCCCGATGCACAGTACAGAAGAAGTTGGGGATCGTTTAAGAGAATGAGAGGATTAACCCTATTTTACAGTTGCAAAATACCAAGACATATTGCTAACGAATGCCCTGGTGGGATATCTAGATGTCTCTATTGCAAAGCCTTGGGCCACAAAGTATTGGATTTCCCTAGAATGATTGCTAAGATTGAAGGCATGAATCTGAATGAAGAAAACCCTAAGGCATATCTAGAAATAACAGAACCCTAGAGAGAATCATAAAAGATATTACTACATATGAAAGACACCTTGAATGACCAATGACATGTTATATTATTAGAGGTATTTAACGAAAAAGAATGCATCGAGGTAAGAATAGGAGACTTCAACATTGATTGTGTTCTAGATGAGGAAACACAGGTGAATGTTATGGCAGAGAGAACTTGGGAAGCTATAGGAAGGCCTGCTATGATCCCTTCATTAAGAGAAATAGGGTTATTCAGAGAGAAACTGATAAACCTATGTGGAAGGCTCACTCAAATATCTATGAATGTCAATGGAACTTCGACAAAGGAAGATTTTGAGATTATCAATTTTATTGAGGACAATGCCCCTATTCACTATGTTACCTGGACAACCTTGGATTGAAAGAGATCAATCCAGGAAGAAGGAAGAAAAAAATGATTTAGAACAATAGAGACAAGATTTAAAAGATTTCATGATCAGAAGGATCACGCAATTGATTAAGGAACAAGAGAACAAATCAAAGATATTTGACAATAGAATCCCATATGTCAAAGCTGCAAAATCATTAGGTGACTCATAGAATATTGGAGTATCTGTATCAGATATAGATGAAGTAGTACCCCTGAGTCTCGGGAGAGAACCTTAGTAGCGCAAAGTGACTATGCCCCAAGAAAATAAGAATCAGAATGGGAAAAGAACTACCGCGACAAATCTCATGTGGAAGAAGGATAGGAAGATAAGTAAAAAGAGATCTAAGATCTACAGGCTACAGAGGGTTCTAAAGGGAATCTCTCAGAAAGAAACTTTGCAAAATTGGAGCATCGTCAAGATATCAGAATAGCGACATGGGTCACTACGCCATGGTGAAGAAATATAGCCATTGGAGGCCGATATATCTATTCGACTGCCGCTCTGAACAGATCAAAAAGCATTGATGTCTCATCACCAGACTATTAGACCATGCCATAACAGACAGAACAAGAGTTAATGAAGCCCCATATCCATTACAGAGTTACTTACTTATTCCATCGTGCCATGCATGAAAGAAACTTTTGCTAATTGTGAATTTGAGTCCTCAGACTACATGAATTGTGAACAGGGATTACTCCACTCTTACTCTCTACCCTATTATAGTACCTACGTTACTTTGAGAACCCGAGATATTTATCCTGAGCATATATGTCTGACTAATTTAGCGCAACTGAATAATATATAAGAGAGGTACTCACTAGCCTCAGATCCAAAAGAGTCATGTCAGAGAGAGTATTGGCTATAAGTTTACAGGCATCATCGACAAGAGGAGTGAAAGCCTCCTTGTCGACTGCTCGAGAAGGAACATCTTGAGCCAACACAGAAATAAGAACCAAACATAAAGAAAATATGGCCAACGCGAAGTTGGTTCCATCCATCCTACTTGCTTACATACCATCTCTACGCAGTGCGATCAACAGAGACAGTGTGCCTAGAGACTTTGAGTACACTCTAGTCACTGAGTACCTACTGAAATGGGTACGCGCAGTCTACGTATATCACGAAAAGATCGAATCATTGAAGTTTAGTGACTTCAACCTGGGGGATCATAAAGTTTGCAACATGCTTTCCCTGTACAAGTACCTAACCAGAACCAAGGGAAATAATTCGAAGATCATCCCTCAACAATGGATGATGAACCTTGCACAGTCCACTATGTTGCACATTATGAAGATACCTCACTTCGGCAGACACAAAGAGGTGAATGCTTGTGTGAAGTTGTTGCTGGAGAGTTACCATGGAGGACATGTATGGTTAAACTATCGCATAATAGTTGATCCAACACCGATCAATCGGATCATCGGTATTAGCATGCAGGGCCCTAATCCCCATGATTAATATCCTGGAAAGACCACGGATCACGCTCTTTCTCAGAAGATCAAAGAAGCTTATGGAGATGTTGAGAAAGGCATGCAAGGCTACAATGTAGCTTCTATTGAAAGTGGTGCATTGCGCCTCACCTATCAATTGATCGCAAGGAAGTTGGTATGCAAGAATCGACCCATGCAATTATCCAGCTTTGTATTCGACCTCGCAGGGAAGTGCATAGAGGGACTACAGATGAACTGGGTGAAGTACCTAGTGAATCAAATAGATATTAACTGCATAGAAGCCCAAGATCAAGGGCATGAATTCCATTTTAGTTGGCTCTTGATACTTATAGTTTTCGTTGCATGGGAGCTACCGGAAGGTGCAACCTTCCCGGACATTGACCCTTTTGAACCACTAGCTGCAAAGTTCAGTACACTATGGTACTCGAATGATATGAACAAGCAGTGGAAATACAATGGTGTCTTCCATACCTCTGCACCTAGTTGAATCTTTTCATCCATTCCGAGCCTCACATGACCCTGAATACTTTACATAGGTTTCAAGCTTTGATGAAGTTCAGTGCATACCACCATTTCATATATATTACAACACACACTGATGAGCACAAGGAACAACTTTAGTCTTATTATAAGCTGACAAAAGAAGACCTAGAGGAGATCACCAAGGAATGGTTGGTGAACCTCCTTATTTCAGTAAACCCCATAGAAATGTCCGACATCGATAGCCCATAAGCTGCGTAGGATACACCTGGGCCCAGTAACAAAGAAAACAAAAAAGATGAAGAAGGTTGAAGAAGTCCAGGATATAGATAGCATATCTGTGAGGACGACTTCCATTACCTTAGACCAAGGAGGTGATGGATAAGACTTAGAAGAATTTGAACAAAGACCAGAAGACAAAGTAGAAATCATAAAGAAGAGGGAGGGTTCACCTCTGAAACCTTCCTCCCGAAAGAAATCAAAATCACCTGTAACTAAGCTGCAGACCACGCTCACTCTAGATGAATTAAGTTTCCTCAGCGTAGCTATGAATGAATCTATAGAATAAATAGCAGAAAAGCAGGAATCTAAGTAAGAGACAATGTACAATAGAATTGAGATCGATCTCCAAGGAGTGTAGTAGGCACTTCAGTCTAGCCGTGCAGTCTCCACTGTACCCCTGCTAGAAGGAACAACAAAAGAGGGAGATGAACCAGTTCAACTCTGCAAGATTGATGACACAATCGAAGTATGCCTTCGGAAAGCACATGAAGAAATAGTGCAGTCCACCCAGGCCTTAAAGCAAGCACAGGAGGAAATCATCAAACAACATCGAGTAGTGCAACAAGATAAGGGAACTCTCCAGGAGAAATTTGAAAAAGACAAAGAGAAGATTCAAAAAGAGAAAGAGAAATCTCTCGCGAAGTAGATCAAGATTGAAGAAGAAATCAACAGAGCATTTCTCTCTGTGAATGGCTTGGAGCAGAAGGCAGAAGACCCCATATAACTCCAACTGATGAAGCTTGTTGAAGTTATTCAACAACATAAACAAAGAGTCATGGAATTAGAGCTTCAGAACACACCAAGTACCCTGCAAGAAGTGCACGACCAGCAAAAAATGACCGCCGAAGCACATTAGAAAGGATTAAAGCACTCACTGAGAAATGCAAACAGTCAAGTAGCAGAAGTGCATAGATATATGAGAACCTAACTGAGAATCCATAATTTCATAAATTGGAGTCGCAGCTCCAGGAGGTGAAGCCTGAAGCCGAAAAGATACAGGTGCAGCTAAAGGAACTAACACCCATAGAGAGAATGAAGTGGTCTCACGAGAAACGCACCGCCCAATAATAGATCCATACGATCCAGAGAAAGGTAATGGAAGTAACTCAAAAGCTTCAACCTGTGCAGGATAAGGCATGTCATCTATTTACAGATATTGAGAGATAAGGAATAGAGCTGGAGCAGGTCATGAATTCAGCACAACAATGCTTAGAAGGGCTGGTGGATGATGCACTCATCTAGGATTTCACCGATCAAGAGGATGTGGCACAACAGTAGGTCGAAGAAGCTCGATCCAAGTTAGAGGCATTCGAAGAAGAACTAATCAGAGATGAGTGACTCAGGACGAGTCAAATGTGAGTGTTAGTGGCATGTTGGCCCTTGACCAAGTTTTGAGGAACACTTGGTCATATTTGACCATTTTTGGGACTTCGACAGCCTGTCAAAGATGAAGCGCAAAGAGAAGAGGAGATTGTGGAAGCTAGACCCCCTTTTGGGTCATTTTTGGGTTTTTGGGAATATGTAATGGGAAAGGGATTTCGACCCATCGGTTTACCCACGCTTAGGCCCACTTTTGTAATGTATAAATAGATATCTAAGTGATGTAAGTAGAAGAGAAGATTAGCCAAGGGATTAGTGCTAGAATTGATCTATGTGATTGACTTGCAGAGGTAAGTGCAAGTGTTGTAAGTGCTGAGTGCATAGATTATAAGGAGGCTTTGTGCTCGATCTACTCGAGGAAGGAGGATTTGGCGAGGTGCACACAGATCTCCTATCCTATGCGGAGTAGGATTTTGATAGCTCTGTGGTGTAATCGGATTGATTGAAGCTAATAAAGAAGAAGAGTTGGTGGACGTAGCCCTAGGGTGGGGGTGAACCACGTAAATATTGTGTGTTGTGCTTTGTGCTTATTCTTAGATGTTTTGTATTGCTAAGTGCTTAGATGTGATTATATAGAATTTCTTATGCATAGTGCTAGAGATGTATATGAATGCTAAATCCGATGTGTATGAATATGCTAAGTTCTTGGTCTACTAGATTTGATCTGTCTTGTTGTTGCTAAGAGATAAAATAACCTAGACCTAAGTGAATGTTGCGGTGCTCTGTTATGTCAGCGGAGTAGATCTAAGTGGAATATTGATGAATGATCTATGATAAGTGTTTTCTAAGTGTGTAATATCAGACCTGTGTCCCAGCTAAGGTTGCAAACACCCGAGTCTTGCAACCACCCTTGCCTCTACCTTGGGTGAGAATTCATTTGCTTCGCAAGTGTTGCCAAAAGGGTCGGTAGTTAGGGTTTTGTTGGTATGTTGTTGTAGCATTTAACCCTGGGTCTACCCTTGTGCCAACAGGGACCAACTATGATGATGGGAAACATGGGAGTGGGGTGTGCCCTCATCTTCCGAGAAAAGATCTAACACGGGTGGCACTTCTTGACCTATTCAACACAATCTTTGATTAATGTCAATTAAAAGTAACTGACTCATAGAATATTTTGGGTTGTTGCCAACCCAGAAATATGAACGCCATATGACCGCCACATGATCTAGTGTGGAAATCATTAAGCATGATTTCCACTTCTTCATGAGTGAGACATTGAAGAAGGATGCAATCTACAACTCGATGATGCAGAGTGTCCTCGAGTATGAGATAGTTCTTGGCCTGATGGTGTATATGATTACACTCATCATGAGAAGTAGAGGTGGGGAACTTCAAAGTCTGGAGATAGACTAGTATATCTCTGTACCAGGGGTCCAAGGACACGATAAAAAACATGTCTCATTTGATAGGTGACTCCTCGGGTATAACATCACCTGATTCAACCGAAAATTCTGAGATGAGTTCCGCGAAGACCAACGACTTTTTGGATTTCACCGAAACAAAATCCAAGTCAAATTCCTAGAGGATAAATATCCATCTATTTATCTTTCCACCGATTACACGTCGTGTCAACACGTATTGAAATGGATTCACAATGGAAATGACGGGGGTCTTGCGAAACAAGATGTAGTGACAGAACCGTTGGACAACATGAACTGCTGCCAACGCAAGTTTTTCCAAATGGGAATAATTGAGTTCTCGTCCAATCAGGCCTTGTCTTAGGTAATAAATCATGTGTTCTGAGAGAAAATTGTCCTCCTGAACCAAGACTATACCGATGGTCGACTCCGCAGTGGCCAAGTATAATAAGAAATATTTATTATAATTGGGTGGCCGAAGAAGAGGGGCATACATGAGGGCATGTTTCAATGCTCTGAAAGAGCATTGAGTGGATTCATCCCAATGAAAAGGAATGTCCTTCTTCAATAAACACATGAAACCCTTTGTGATATCGGCATAGTTTGTGATGAAACGTCGTAAAAAGTTTTCTTTTCCCTATAAAATCTGAAGCTGAGGGACTATGCATGGGGGAGGCCACTGAACTATCGCCTCAACCTTTAGAGGATCGACCATGATCCCTATTGTTGAAACTATGAAACCTAGCAGACGACCCGACATTACGCAAAAACTCTATTTGTTTGGATTCATGCGAATTCGATAGTAGTGACATCGCTTAGAGATGAATCGAAGGTGTCAACTCTCTTACGTGATCATCATTATAAATCATCAAGATAAGCCTCGAATATGTGTTTGAGATCATTGAAATCAAAAGACATGGCCCGCTGAAAAGTAGCTCCAACATTTTTCAGACCAAAAGGCATCTTTTGATAAGCGAATGTACCCCACAGACAAATGAAAGTTGTTTTGTGTTGGTATTCAGGTTTTATCTGTATCTGATTGTATCTTGAAAAACCATCCATGAAAGAAAAGGACTCCAACCTGTGAATTCATCGACTATCTGGTTAATAAATGGCATGGGGAAATCATCCTTTGGACAGGCCTTGTTCAAATCATGGAAGTCTGTACATACGTGAATCGTACACTATTTTTTTTTGAGTGGAACGAGAATTGACACCCATTGAGTCAATTGAACGGGGTAGATGAAACCATCTTTAACCAATTTCTCCACTTCAACCTTAATAGTTATTGATTTCTTAGGATTAACCAGACGAAGCTTCTATGAGACTGGCTTAGCGTCAGGATATGTCATGATTTCATGTTCAACAATTCTTGGATCTATGTCTAGAATTTCCTCATAAGACTAGGCAAACACATCAGGAAATTATTTAAATAAATCCATGTAGATTTGAATCTCCTTGGGAGAGCAGTCCTCTTCGATGAGGACATTCTCCATGACGCCAGGGGTTCTGGAGATATCAATAGGTATCGTTTTAGCGATGGTTTCCATATTTCCTTCAGCATAAACAACATGCGTAGCCAAAGTATTGATAGGTTAAGCCCTATCTCTAGTCATAATCAGAGTGAATTCACCTGCTTCAATTCTTCTTAACTCTAGGAGAAAATCAGATCTGTGATGGAGATCATCCCAGGGTCTGCCCGGACTAGTCATTTCCTTTACAATCACCTCGTCTGAGCTCAAGACTAATTCTAAAGAATCAGTATCAACGAGGGAACCTTGATCCCAAATAGTCTCTAGAACCGGATATAAATCCTGAGCGGGAGTCGAATCGGGGTGGATGGAATCTTGTTGGACTATAGAGTATGCAACTTCTACCATAGACAAAGGCATGGCCATGCCATGGTGTCCCGTCCCTTCTGTTGGTGATGAAAGTCACTCCTGGATCACTTGTAGGAGCAGAGCCCAGGGCCCATCAGTTTATGTCACGATTTTTTTATGAAAAGGGTGATCGAATGGAATTTAACTCATAACAATATTGTTCCAATTCTGAAACTAGGCCAGGCATGCATGGGCAAGTGAGGTCTTAGATAAAATCCAAATAGTGAGTTGTAATAAGGGTGAGTAGGGGGAAGACTTGTATAAGAGGAGTGCAAGGGTCTATTATAAACATCAAGCTTCTAACAGACTGTAGGAGAAGGCATCTAAACGCAAGATCTTCTTACATTCAAATGCAAAACACTAGAGAATACAACAATGCAACAATAAATCCTTTGTCATAACATGATTGCAATAATTCGCACGAATCAGTCGTTCATGAAATCTCTCAGCATAAGATGAAAATTAGATGGAGCAAGAAAGATTGTTTGTCATAAAACAAGAAATATCGCATACAGATGCATAACCAGAGAACTAGAGTGTTGCTAGAACTTTACAGTCGGGAGCTTTGCTCTACCATCGATCCCTTTCAAAAAATGGCGAAAATGCCTACATATACTCAAAAATAACAACAACAGCAAAAACGAGATGTTGCATTAAACAATTGCGTCTACCTGGCTTCTGACAGCCTACATATGCAGACTCAGGATGAACGTGCGCCTATGACAGACGCCATCAGATTTCAGATTGTCCTTCTACAGGTGAGTCGACGTGCTTTTAATTCATCGTTGGACTTTCCCTTTATGGCAGAGCCGATGTCTAACCACCTACAACAACTGCAATAACTCCCATCTTGGGATCAGGAACGAATCTGGTTAACTCTGCCTTTTGGGGATGTGGAGGTCTTTTCGAGGGGCCACCTGGACCAATAGAATGACTCACGGGATGAGAGGTGGAAGATGTGGCATACTCGACGAGGATGTTGTAGGTGCTGGTATGGTATGGTGAAGGGATAGGAGACATAGAATGGAGGGAGGTGATGAGGTAGAGGTGACTAGGCAAAAGGGACACATGGTAGGCGGTGAGGACTTAGGACCAGTGTATTCATACCACATATAGATAGGGGGCCCGCTAGAGTGAAATTCCATTTCGGACCCCCCCCCCCCCCATTAAAGGAAGAACTGATGGGGGGGTTCGGAATCCAATACAGACTGTAGTTGTAAACGTTGAGACTTGGGCCATCCATATGCACGCATACATTATCTCCGATTCCAGACCCCCGCCTCTCATTAAAGCCAGAATGATGGAGGGGGTGCGGAATGGAACCTCATCCGTGAATTTGAGTGCCTGGATTACGAACGTCCAGATCTATGCCCTCTTTAAATTAAATTTGCCCGAGCCTTGCTGATGGATGAACAACTGAGATGACCTCGACGCTTTCATCATGAAAATCCTGAAGGGCCCCACTCATGGCTCAACTATTGCGCCGTGTGTCCTTCAGATGGATAGTCCCGATTCTTTCAAGATTTCTTGCACCGGGGGTTCACGATGCAATGTTTCTCAAAATCCCGATTGACCAAACCACGAAAGAAAGGATGTATGTCATGTTTCCTCCAGAGGAATGGTCAAGATGGAATTTGATGTTAGAAGAGGGTTTCCTCCATTATCAGGATCGCTTGATGTGACCGGGTGCTAGGACCATGGGCTTAGCTTCAAAGGCACTTATCGACGTTTCGGGGTTCGAGGTTTCGAGATATAGAAAGACGTGAAACCCTCACCCTTCGAACTCCTAAATGTCGAAATGCCGATGTGACTAGATATTGTGCCATGCGTCCTTTGAATGGACGACTGATATCCTTTCTTGCATGCAATATAGATGCTACCCATCGTGATAATACCGGTGCAACTCTACTAACCGCGATTTCCTACTATCCGTCGATCTTCTTTTATAGATGAATCCGGGCCGTTGACAACATAATTTCGCCCGCTCACTTGATTTTTAGCCTAAAATAGGGCTTTACGTGCTACGCTTGGGCATTCTTCATGCAACCTGCATCTCTGGATGCTATCTGCCCAAGACAAGAATTGTTGCTAACATTAGGCTCCATGGGGGATAGATTTGTCCCTGTGATGCTCTAAGAACTCATTCCGCAGATTCAATGCCTTGCTATTGGGCTATGGAGTCAGGCTCAAAACATCCCACTACTGAAAATACAGGCCAAAAAATAAAAGCAACAAAATAAAGATACATGCTCAAAGGATCTTATTTATATACAATCCTAAACTAATAAAACACTTTACATGGGGCTAGGTGAAAGAAGACTTCCACCATAGCCAATCAAGTAACTTCCTAAAGGGAAGATCTTTCTTTCTGTCGATGATCACCTGTAGATGGTGTTACCGTGACAGCAGAACGACTACACTCTTCAACTTCTCCTCACAGGGTGAAGTTGATATGGAATAGGGCGGATCCAAGGCATAAAGGACATGCCACTCCATGTACTCACTGACAGGATCATAGAATGAGTGGAAAACCCTGTGAAAAGGGTAGCAACAGGCCTACTCTGCTCCATAGCTACTCCTACAAGGATGAACTTCATGAGTTTGCATAGGTGAATGGGAGAGCTCCGGGCAGGAAGTCACCTGTTCCACTGGTTCTTTATGCTCTTCTTCTTGGCTCTCCCCCAGGTCCGATTCCTATTCATCATAAATAGGGACCACAGAGTGGTTTTGCTTGTTGACTGGCTCTTTATTATCTCTATAGTGATCAAATGTAGGATATGCTTGCTGCTCATCATCACTATAATATACATCAAAAAGGGGTTGTCCTTCATTGATATGATCCTCCTCCAGAACAGTGATCCTGTCAAAATTTTTTGTTTTAGGGATAGTGGGACCTGCTGGTTCTGGCTACTCACACATAATCTTTTTCTCTTTATTCCCAAGAAAAAATATATCGTGAGAAACCCCTTTAAGGAAAAGAGAAAAATCCTCCTCCACAACCATCTCCTCTTTAAAAACAGGGAGGTCTTCGTCGTCATAAGTAGGGCTTCTATGAACATCTACTTCAACCCAATACCCAGGTAAGCCATCTACTATAGACCACATCTTCTCTATAAAATCATAATTTTCACAAGAGGCATGTTGATCATTATGAACATCTAAAAGAACATGTGCATCTAAAATAATTTCAGATGCTTCTGTTCTAGGGCTAACACAATTAATATCATTCAACAGCTTTATGTTTTCATGGAAAATGCTTTCCTCCATAGTAAAGGCTTTATCATGGACATGGTCTTCAGGGCCAGCAGAGGCTTCATGGAGCAAAGAAAACTCCTCACAACAGTTTTCAAACAAACAATCAGCTGGATAGTAGTCTTTACAAAATGAATTGAAAGATGTATGAAAACCTATTAAAGAGTGGATGCTTGCAGTGGGAAGAGACCGACACCATTCAAGAGAAGCTCCCTTCAATGAATACCTGAAGAGCTTAATCTGGACATCTTCATGCATGATATTAAGTCAATGAATAACCTCATGAAAGTCCAGTAAATGCTCAGCTGGTACCTCCCAACTCTTTGCGTGAAATTCAGGGAGGAAATTTTCGCATATGTCTCTATCAAGAAGTGCATTAGGAAAACCAACTATCTGGGAAAAGTCACAGAAAAAAAACCTTTTAGCTAATATTTTGTCCATATCGAACCAATGGACTCATTGATTGATCCTTGAATCATGGAATCCCCAGGTGAAAGATTTACAGCTTCGAATGTGTTTGGTCCTTATTCACCATCAAAGGCCAGATCTTAACATTGTTGTTACCCCAGGAAGCTTCTCAGGCTGAGAAAGGCGCTGCTGAAACCTTCTCGAGAAAGCTCCTTAGGGTCAGCTTTCAAGTGTGCTAACAATAGCTACAACTGAAACAATGAAGTGGAAACAATGGAGTTGCCACAGTGGAGTCACCATGTACACAGTAGCAATCTTTAAGGGCTCTGATGTCTGATGCACCTTCAGAATCAGAGGCTCAATGTCATTCTTCCCAGTGAAAATCTTGAACTTTGTCCCCAACAATGGTGCCAGAAATGTTGGCGACGGAAGTCACTCCTGGATTGCTTGTAGGAGAAGAGCCCGATGCCCATCAGTTTATGTCATGATTTTTTTATGAAAAGGGTGATTGAATGGAAGTTAACTCATAACAATATTGTTCCAACTCTGAAACTAGGTCAGGCATGCATGGGCAAGTGAGGTCTTAGATAAACTCCAAACAGTAAGTTGTAATAAGGGTGAGTAGGGGGAAGACTTGTATAAAAGGAGTGCAAGGGTATGTTATAAACATAAGGCTTCTAACAGACTGTAGGAGAAGGCATCTAAATGCAAGATCTTCTTACATTCAAATGCAAAACACTAGAGAATACCACAATGCAACAATAAATCCTTTGTCATAACATGATTGCAATAATTCACATGAATCAGTCGTTCACGAAATCTCTCAGCATAAGATGAAAATTAGATGGAGTAAGAAAGATTGTTTGTCATAAAACAAGAAATATCGCATACAGATGCATAACCAAAGAACTAGAGTGTTGCTACAACTTTACAGCCCGGAGCTTTACTCTACCATCGATCCCTTTCAAAAAATGGCGAAAACACCTACATATACTCAAAAATAACAACAACAGCAAAAACAAGATGTTGCATTAAACAATTGCGTCTACCTGGCTTCTGATAGCCTGCCTATGCAGACTCAGGATGATCATGCACCTATGACAAACGCCATCAGATTTCAGATTGTCTTTCTACAAGTGAGTCGACGTGCTTTTAATTCATCGTTGGACTTTCCCTTTATGGTGGAGATGATGTCTAACCACCTACAACAACTGCAATAACTCCCATCTTGGGATCAGGAATGAATCTGGTCAACTCTGCCTTTTGGGGACATGGAGGTCTTTTCGAGGGGCCACCTAGACCAATAGAATGACTCACGAGATGAGAGGTTGAATATGTGGCATACTCGATGAGGATGTTGTAGGTGTTGGTATGGTATGGTGAAGGGACAGGAAACATCGAATGGAGGGAGGTGCTGAGGTAGAGGTGACTGGGTGAAAGGGACACATGGTAGGTGGTGAGGAATTAGGACCAGTGTATTCATACCACATATAGATAGGGGGCCCGCTAGAGTGAAATTCCATTCCGGACCCGCCCCCTCCATTAAAGGAAGAACTGATGGGGGGGTTCGGAATCCAATAAAGACCGTAGTTGTAAACGTCGAGACTTGGGCCATCCATATGTGTTCATGCATTATCTCCGATTCCGGACCCCCGCCTCTCATTAAAGCCAGAATGACGGAGGGGGTGCGGAATGGAACCTCATCCGTGAATTTGAGTGCCTGGATTACGACCATCCAGATCTATGCCCTCTTTAAATTAAATTTGCCCGAGCCTTGCTGATGGATGAACGACTGAGATGACCTCGACGCTTTCAACATGAAAATCTCGAAGGGCCCCACTCATGGCTCAACTATTGCACCATGTTTCCTTCAGATGGATGGTCCTGATTCTTTCAGGATTTCTTGCACCGGAGGTTCACGATGCAATGTTTCTCAAAATCCCGATTGACCAAACCGCGAAAGCAGGGATGTATGTCGCGTTTCCTCCAGAGGAACGGTCGAGATGGAATTTGATGTTAGAAGAGGGTTTCCTCCATTATCAGTCTCGCTTGATGTGACCATGTTCTAGGACCATGGGCTTAGCTTCAAAGGCGCTTATCGGCATTTCGGGGTTCGAGGTTTCGAGATGTAGAAAGACGTGAAACCCTCACCCTTCAAACTCCTGAATGTCGAAATGCCGATGCGACTAGATCTTGTGCCACACGTCCTTTGGATGGACGACTGATATCCTTTCTTGCATGCAATATAGACGCTACCCATCGTGCTAATACCGGTGCAAATCTACTAACCGCGATTTCCTGTTGTCCGTTGATCTTCTTTTATAGATGAATCTGGGCCGTTGACAACGTAATTTCGCCCGTTCACTTGATTTTTAGCCTGAAATAGGGACTTACGTGCTACGCTTTGGCATTCTTCATGCAACCTGCATCTCTGGATGCTCTCTGCCCAAGAAAAGAATTGTTGCTAACATTAGGTTCCATGGGGGATAGATTCATCCTTGTGATGCTCTAAGAACTCATTCCGCAGCTTCAGTGCCTTGCTTTTGGGCTATGGAGTCAGGCTCAAAACATCCCACTGCTGAAAATATAGGTCAAAAAATAAAAGCAACAAAATAAAGATACATGCTCAAAGGAGCTTATTTATATACAATCCTAAACTAATAAAACACTTTACATGGGGCTAGGTGAAAGAAGACTTCCACCATAGCCAATCAAGTAACTTCCTAAAGGGAAGATCTTTCTTTCTGTCAATGATCACCAGTAGATGGTGTAACCGTGACAGCAAAATGACTACACTCTTCAACTTCTCCTCACAGGGTGAAGTTGATATGGAATAGGGAAGATCCAAGGCATAAAGGACATGCCACTCCATGTACTCATTGACAGGATCATAGAATGAGTGGAAAACCCTGTGAAAAGGGTAGCAACAGGCCTACTCTGCTCCATAGCTACTCCTACAAGTCTGAACTTCATGAGTATACATAGGTGAATGGGTGAGCTCCGGGCAGGAAGTCACCTGTTCCACAGGTTCTTTATGCTCTTCTTCTTGGCTCTCCCGCGGGTCTGATTCGTATTCATCATAAATAGGGACCATGGGGTGGTTTTTCTTGTTGATTGGCTCTTTAGTATCTCTATAGTGATCAAATGTAGGATACGCTTGCTGCTCATCATCACTATAATATACATCAAAAAGGGGTTGTCCTTCATTGATATGATCCTCCTCGAGAACAATGATCCTGTCAAAAATTTTTGTTTTAGGGATAGTGGGACCTGCTGGTTCTGGCTACTCACACATAATCTTTTTCTCTTTATTCCCAGGGAAAAATATATCATGACAAACCCCTTGAAGGAAAAGAGAAAAATCCTCCTCCACAACCATCCCCTCTTTAAAAACAGGGAGGTCTTCGTCATCATAAGAAGGGCTTCTATGAACATCTACTTCAACCCAATACCTAGGTAAGCCATCTAATATAGACCACATCTGCTCTATAAACTCATAATTTTCACAAGAGGCATGTTGATCATTATGAACATCTAAAAGAACAGGTGCATCTAAAATAATTTCAGATGCTTCTGTTCTAGGGCTAACACAATTAATATCATTCAACACCTTTATTTTTTCATGGAAAATGCTTTCCTCCACAGTAAAGGATTTATCATGGACATGGTCTTCAGGGCCAGTAGAGGCTTCATGAAGCAAAGAAAACTCCTCACAACAGTTTTCAAACAAACAATTAGCTGGATAGTAGTCTTTACAAAATGAATTGAAATCTGTATGAAAACCTATTAAAGAGCGGATGCTTACAGCGGGAAGAGACCGACACCATTCAAGAGCAACTCCCTTCAATGAATACCTGCAGAGCTTAATCTGGACATCTTCATGCATGATATTAAGTCGATGAATAACCTCATGAAAGTCCAGTAAATGCTCAGCTGGTACCTCCCAACTCTTTGCGTGAAATTCATGGAGGAAATTTTCCCATATGTCTCTATCAATAAGTGCATTAGGAAAACCAACTATTTGGGAAAAGTCACAAAAAAAAAACCTTTTAGCTAAGATTTTGTCCATATCAAACCAGTGGAGTCGCTGATTGATCCTTGAATCATGGAATCTCCAGGTGAAAGATTTACAGCTTCGAATGTGTCTGGTCCTTATTCACCATCAAAATCCAGATCTTAACATTGTTGTTACCCCAGGAAGCTTCTCAGGCTGAGAAAGCAGCTGCTAAAACCTTCTCAAGAAAGATCCTTAGGGTCAGCTTTCAGGTGTGCTAACAATCGCTACAGCTGAAACAGTGAAGTGAAACAATGGACTTGCCACAGTGGAGTCACCAGGTGAATAGTAGCAATCTTTAAGGGCTCTGATGTCTGATGCACCTTCAAAATCAGAGGCTCAATGTCGTTCTGCCCAGGGAAAATCTTCAACTTTGTCCCCAACAACGATGCTAGAAATGTTGGCGACGGAAGTCACTCCTGGATTGCTTGCAGGAGCAGAGCCCGATGCCCATTAGTTTATGTCATGATTTGTTTATGAAAAGGGTGATCGAATGGAAGTTAACTCATAACAATATTGTTCCAACTCTGAAACTAGGCCAGGCATGCATGGGCAAGTGAGGACTTAGATAAAATCCAAACAGTAAGTTGTAATAAGGGTGAGTAGGGGGAAGACTTGTATAAGAGGAGTGCAAGGGTCTGTTATAAACATAAGGATTCTAACAGACTATAGGAGAAGGCATCTAAATGCAATATATTCTTACATTCAAATGCAAAACACCAGAGAATACAATGATGCAACAATAAATCCTTTGTCATAACATGATTGCAATAATTCGCACGAATCAATCGTTCACGAACTCTCTCAGCATAAGATGAAAATTAGATGGAGTAAGAAAGATTGTCTATCATAAAACAAGAAAACTCGCATACAGATGCATAATTAGAGAGCTAGAGTGTTGCTACAACTTTATAGTCGGGAGATTTGCTCTACCATCGATCCCTTTCAAAAAATGGCGAAAACACCTACATATACTCAAAAATAACAACAACAGCAAAAATGAGATGTTGCATTAAAGAATTGCATCTGCCTGGCATCTGACAGCCTGCCTATGCAGACTCAGGATGATCATTTGCCTATGACAGACACCATCATATTTCAGATTATCCTTCTGCAGGTGAGTCGACGTGCTTTTAATTCATCGCCGGACTTTCCCTTTATGGCAGAGCCGATGTCTAACCACCTACAACAACTGCAATAACTTCCATCTTGGGATCAGGAATGGCTCTAGTCAACTCTTCCTTTTGGGGATGTGGAGGTCATTTCGAGGGGCCACCTGGACTAGCAGAATGGCTCACGGGATGAGAGGTGGAAGATGTGGAATACTCGACAAGGATGTTGTAGGTGTCGGTATGGTATGGTGAAGGGACACGAGACAGTGAATGGAGGGAGGTGTTGAGGTAGAGGTGACTGGGAAAAAGGGACACATGGCAGGCGATGAGGACTTAGGACCAGTATATTCATGCCACATGCAGATAGGGGGCTCGCTAGAGTGAAATTCCATTCCGGACCCCCGCCCTCCATTAAAGGAAGAACTAATGGGGGGGTTCGGAATCCAATACAGACCATAGATCTAAATGCCGCAACTTGGGCCGTCTAGATGCATGCATACATTATCTTCGATTCCAGACCCCCCCCTCCCCTCTCGTTAAAGCCAGACTGATGGAGGGGGTGCGGAATGGAACCTCATCCGTGAATTTGAGTTCCTGGATTACGACCGTCCAGATCTACGCCCTCTTCAAATTAAATTTGCCCGAGCCTTGCTGATGGATGAATGGTTGAGATGACGTTGGCATGAAAATCCTGAAGGGCCCCACTCGTGGCTCAACTATTGCACCATGTGTCCTTCAGATGGACGGTCCTGATTCTTTTGGGATTTCTGGCACCGGGGGTTTATGATGCAATGTTTCTCAAAATCCTAATTGACCAAACCATGAAATCACGGATGTACTCCGCGTGTCCTCCAGAGGAACGGTCGAGATGGAATTTGATGTTAGAAGAGGGATACCTCCATTATCAGGCTCTCTTGACGTGACCGGGTTCTAGGACCATGGGCTTAGCTTCAAAGGTGCTTATCAACGTTTTGGGGTTTGGGGTTTCGATATGTAGAAAGACGTGAAACACTCACCCTTCGAACTCCTGAATGCTGAAATGCCGACGTGACTAGATCTTGCGCCACGCGTCCTTTGGATGGACGACTGATATCCTTTCTTGCATGCAATATAGATGCTACCTATCACGCTAATCTAGGTGAAACTCTACTAACCGTGATTTCCTGTCGTCCGTCGATATGCTTTTATAGATGAATACGGGCCGTTGACAATGTAATTTCGCCCGCTCACTTGATTTTTAGCCTGAAATGGGGCTTTACGTGCTACGCTTGGGCGTTCTTCGTGCACCCTGTAGCTTTGGATTCTCTCAGGCCCAAGACAAGAATTTTTGCTAACATTAGCCTCCATGGGGGATAGATTCATCCCCGTGATGCTCTAAGAACTCATTCTGCAGCTTCAGTGCCTTACTTTTGGGCTATGGAGTCAAGCTCAAAACATCCCATTGCTGAAAATACAAGCCGAAAAATAAAAGCAACAAAATAAAGATACATTCTCAAAGGAGCTTATTTATATACAATCCTAAACTAATAAAACACTTTACATGGGGCTAGGTGAAAGAAGACTTCCACCATAGCCAATCAAATAACTTCCTGAAGGGAAGCTCTTTCTTTCTGTCGATGATCACCAACAGATGGTGTAACCGTGACAGTAGAACGGCTACACTCTTCAACTTCTCCTCACAGGGTGAAGTTGATATAGAATAGGGCAGATCCAAAGCATAAAGGACATGCCACTCCATGTACTCACTGACAGGATCATAGAATGAGTGGCAAACCCTGTGAAAAAGGTAGCAGCAGGCCTGCTCTGCTCCACAGCTACTCCTACAGGGTTGAACTTCATGAGTCTGCATAGGTGAATGTGTGGGCTCTGGGCAGGAAGTCACCTATTCCACTGGTTCCTTTTTCTCTTCTTCTTGGCTCTCCCCCAGGTCCGATTCATATTCATCATAAATAGGGACCATGGGGTGGTTCTTCTTGTTGACTGGCTCTTTAGTATCTCTATAGTGATCAAATGTAGGATAAGCTTGCTACTCATCATCACTATAATATACATCAAAAAGGGGTTGTCCTTCATTGATATGATCCTCCTCTAGAACAGTGATCCCGTCAAAAAATTCCATTTTAGGGATAGTGGGACCTGCTGGTTCTGGCTGCTCACACATAATATTTTTCTCTTTATTCCCAGGAAAAAATATATCGTGAGAAACCCCTTGAAGGAAAAGAGAAAAATCCTCCTCCACAACCATCCCCTCTTTAAAAACGGGGAGGTCTTCATCATCATAAGCAGGGCTTCTATGAACATCTACTTCAACCTGATACCCAGGTAAGCCATCTACTATAGACCACATCTGCTCTATAAACTCATAATTTTCACAAGGGGCATGTTGATCGTTATGAACATATAAAAGAACAGGTGCATCTAAAATAATGTCAGATGCTTCCATTCTAGGGATAACACAATTAATATCATTCAACAGCTCTATTTTTCATGGAAAATGATTTCCTCCACAGTAAAGGCTTTATCATGGACATGGTCTTCAGGGCCAACAGAGGCTTCACGAAGCAAAGAAAACTCCTCACAACAATTTTCAAACAAACAATCAGCTGGATAGTAGTCTTTACAAAATGAATTGAAAGCTGTATGAAAACCTGTTAAAGAGCAGATGCTTGCAGCGGGAAGAGACCGACACCATTCAAGAGTATCTCCCTTCAATGAATACATGAAGAGCTTAATATGGACATCTTCATGCATGATATTAAGTCGATGAATAACCTCATGAAAGTCCATTGAATTCTCAGCTGGTACCTCCCAACTCTTTGCGTGAAATTCAGGGAGGAAATTTTCCCATATGTCTCTATCAGGAAGTGCATTTGGAAAACCAACTATCTGGGAAAAGTTACAGAAAGCAAACCTTTTAGCTAATATTTTCTCCATATCGAACCAGTGGAGTCACTGATTGATCCTTGAATCATGGAGTCACTAAGTGAAAGATTTATAGCTTCGAATGTGTCTGGTCCTTGTTCACCATCAAAGGCCAGATCTTAACGTTTTTGTTACCCCAGGAAGCTTCTCAGGCTGAGAAAGTAGCTGCTGAAACCTTCTAGAGAAAGCTCCTTAGGGTCAGCTTTCAGGTGTGCTAACAATAGCTATAGCTGAAACAGTGAAGTAGAAATAATGGAGTTGCCACAGTGGAGTCGCCAGGTGCATAGTAGCAATCTTTAAGGGCTCTGATGTCTGATGCACCTTCAGAATCAGAGGCTCAATGTCATTCTACCCAGGGAAAATCTTCAACTTCATTCCCGGCAACGACGCCAGAAATGTTGGAAATGGAAGTCACTCCTGGATTGCTTGCAAGAGGAGAGCCCAATGCCCATTAGTTTATGTCATGATTTGTTTATGAAAAGGGTGATCGAATGGAAGTTAACTCATAACAATATTGTTCCAACTCTGAAACTAGGCCAAGCATGCATGGGCAAGTGAGGTCTTAGATAAACTCCAAACAGTAAGTTGTAATAAGGATGAGTAGGGGGAAGAATTGTATAAGAGGAGTGCAAGGGTATGTTATAAACATCAGGCTTCTAACAGACTGTAGGAGAATGCATCTAAATGCAAGATCTTCTTACATTCAAATGCAAAACACAAGAGAATACAACAATGCAACAATAAATCCTTTGTCATAACATGATTGCAATAATTTGCACGAATCAGTCGTTCATGAACTCTCTCAGCATAAGATGAAAATTAGATGGAGTAAGAAAGACTGTCTGTCACAAAACAAGAAACCTTGCATACATATGCATAACCAGAGAACTAGAGTGTTGCTAGAACTTTACAGTCGGGAGCTTTGCTCTACCATCGATCCCTTTCAAAAAATGGCGAAAATGCCTACATATACTCAAAAATAACAACAACAACAAAAATGAGATGATGCATTAAAGAATTACATCTGCCTGGCTTCTGATAGCCTGCCTATGCAGACTCAGGGTGATCATGCACCTATGACAGATGCCATCAGATTTTGGATTGTCCTTCTACAGGTGAGTCAATGTGTTTTTAATTCATCGTTGGACTTTCCCTTTATGGCGGAGCCGATGTCTAACCACCTATAACAACTGCAATAATTGCCATCTTGGGATCAGGAATGACTCTGGTCAACTCTGCCTTTTTGGGACATGGAGGTCTTTTCGAGGGGCCACCTAGACCAGAAGAATGGCTCACAGGATGATAGGTGGAAGATGTGGCATACTCGACGAGGATGTTGTAGGTGTCGATATGGTATGGTGAAGGGATAGGAGACAACGAATGAAGGGAGGTGCTGAGGTAGAGGTGACTGGGTGAAAGGGACACATGGCAGGCGGTGAGGACTTAGGACTAGTATATTCATGCCACGTACAGATAGGGGGCCTGCTAGAGTGAAATTCTA
>ML784877.1:702343-716991 GCA_009831015.1 Picea engelmannii | reverse complement strand
TGGGCTGTCCATATGCGCGCATACATTATCTCTAATTCTGGATCCCCCCCCCTCTCATTAAAGCTAGAATGATGGAGGAGGTGAGGAATGGAACCTCATCCATGAATTTGAGTGCCTGGATTACGATCGTCCAGATCTACTCCCTCTTTAAATTAAATTTTCCCGAGCCTTGCTGATGGATGAACGGCTGAGATGACCTCGGCACTTTCAACATGAAAATCCCAAAGGGCCCCACTCATGGCTCAAATATTTCACCATGTGTCCTTCAGATGGACGGTCCCGATTCTTTCAGGATTTCTGGCACCAGGGGTTCACGATGCAACGTTTCTCAAAATCTCGATTGACCAAACCACGAAAGCATGGATGTACGTCGCATGTCCTCCAAGGGAATGGGCGAGATGGCATTTGATGTTAGAAGAGGGTTGCCTCCATTATCAGGTTCGCTTGATGTGATCGGGTGCTAGGACCATGGGCTTAGCTTCAAAGGCGCTTATCGGTGTTTCGGGGTTCGAGGTTTCGAGATGTAGAAAGACATGAAACCCTCACCCTTCAAACTCCCGAATGTCGAAATGCCAACGTGACTAGATATTGCACCATGCGTCTTTTGTATGGATGACTGATATCCTTTCTTGCATGCAATATAGATGCTACATATCGCACTAATCCCGGTGCAAGTTTGTTAACCGTGTTTTCCCATCGTCTGTCGATCTTCTTTTATAGATGAATCCAAGTCGTTGACAATGTAATTTCGCCCGCTCACTTGATTTTTAGCCTGAAATGGGGATTTACGTGCTACGCTTGGGCATTCTTCGTGCAACCTGTAGCTCTGGATGCTCTCAGGCCCAAGACAAGAATTGTTGCTAACACCTTCCATCATGGTTGATGGAGAAGGAAGAGTCCATGGATCGTTAAAGTAAGTCGTGTGAAACAATGAGATTTGAAAGATTTTAGCCCTAGGCTGGTCGAGGACAACTGATAAGAAATCCATCGCCAATTCACCAAAGGTAGAGTATCTTGAGAGATCGAGCTCATTGTACCATTTACCAACACTCCCTATGAGAGTGCATTGAAACAATCACAATTGAACGAAGTCATCTCTCAAAGAGTTGGACAAGCATCATAAATGGAAGGTAGTCATGTGATCACCAGGATCTTCATTAGGTTTGGATTTGAACTTTGGAATGTCTGAAGGAAACTTGGTCAAAATAGGAGGCCAACTCGGATCATGACAGATGGGGTCATTTAATAACCTTTTTAAGTCTAGCAAGTGCAAGGTTTCCAGAAATAGTAGTTTGGGTTGTGGATTGTAACCAGGGAAAAAGGATCGTAGAGTTTGTCTAACACCCAGTTTCCAGGATAATTTAGGTTGTGGGCCAGGGCTCTGGTAATAAACATGGTCATGACCAGCGTATGGATTCTGCACTTGTTGAGACGTCATCGGTTGATTCCCGTAATAGGACATAAAGGGTTGTTCTTGCATCACATTCCAAGGATTTTGGGAAAGGTTTTCCCCCTACTGATCTGATGGGCATAGGTGTTGAGCCTTACCCGTGGTTCCATTGGGTATGGAAAGGTTTTCCCCTGATCGACATCGGGGAACTGGTCCCTGCCATGGATTCCAAGGTTCTTGTAAGGAAGGAATTCCTAAGTGTGCCCCCTGTGTAGGAATAATACCTTGTACAAGATGTTGTTTTCCATAATCGACGTTGCTCCTGGACGAGATGACAACTGACAAGAAAGAGTTGTGACCAAACACACCAAACAAAGATAACGGTGTCGAACCAACCATCATGTTATAAGGAGGGAGTGCTTGACTACCTTCTCCAAACAAGTTTATGTTTGGCCTAGCGGCATGTTGATGAACACTACCGAGAAAAGGGGATGAAGGAGGTATATGACCCCCATCATAAGGGAAAGTGATAAATGAAGTTGAAGTGCCCCCCATAGATCCTTCCAGAGGAGTGTTGGAACTCCCTGCCCCTAGACCTAAAGTCTGTAGATTGGAGGAGGAAAGTATAGTACTTGTAGCGAAGCCAAGCATCCCATATGAGAACAGAAGGCCTGCCACACTCTAGATAAATGGGGCAGTGATCGCCACCATAGATGGAATCGACCCACTACCTCAAGTAGAAGCTGTCAAGACCATAGTGGCCCAGACTGGTGACGGTTGTTTAGGAGGTGGAACACCCCCTGTAGTGACAGTCATGGAGGGAATATGAGTATTCCTGCAAGAAGTAGCACTCTTTCATTCCATTGCTGCTTGAGACACTATCAGGTGCTCATAAAGATAAACCTATACGACGACGAGCATTGATAGATCAGTGTTCAAAGGTTTGTACAGACTAAGAGATTCTGCTCCAAGGTCTAAAATGGTTTTTTCTTCTGGAATCAATTGTTATTCTCTCGAAGATGGGTCAAGCACAGATTCCTGCAACTCGATGTCTCAAAAGACCCTTGCTGGTCTATTTTTCGCCTTAGTGGTGGTGGGGGGGGGGTTCGAGGTCAACCGACGGTAGGCCCAAAAGCCTTTGTGATCGGAGAAACTCCTGATCCTCCATTGTGTGAGAATATCAAAGACACACTAGGTCTATCTATAATCATTTGAAAACCAACACGCACTAGAAAAAGTATCTATGAGATAAAACAAGCAGTCACTAGCTAGTTGGAAGAACAGTTACAACAACCAACACTAGACCAACTTATCGATGCAAGTACAAATTGAATACAAAAGCACCCTCTGGGTATACTCTACAAAGTGTGGCTCGATTCCTATCCTAGGTACCGTGGTATACCCCTGTAGTCACCTGTGTAAGTCACTAGAATGATAGATAACTAGGTTCCCAGCGCGCAAACAATCACCAGGCGGCTATAGTCGACAGTCAGGTGGACCGCAGTGAGCAGGGTATCAATCCTGAAACCTATCAAGGGTATCGAAAACAAGTGTTCTGGAAGACAAATTTGGACCTAAAATGGATTTGAGACCCACGAAGCTCCATGGAAAATGCAATCAACGAAATCCCAAGATAAGGCCTTTGTACGCGTTCCCCACTACACTTGGTCTGGATTTGGAGGGGTTATCTCTGCTACCTTTCCACACATGACCTCATGTTTAGCCCCTATGTTAGAGGGGGGTCCCAGATAAATTTCACGATACTGGACTTTTAACACTCCCTAGCACAAAATCTTATGTTTGTTTTTGCAGCCTTGAAGAGTTTCCTCTCCAATCCTAAATCAAGGCTCTAGCCTAGGCTAGTTATGGACCCTACAAACATAAAGTCTAGATGATTTTAATTTATCATTAATTTTAGTGGTTTTCTTAATTCAAATGGAATGAAAGTGAAACCAATTATGTTTTTTAGAGACAAAAGAGAAGAGAATATAATGAGACTAGAAACAAATTACTTATTCACAAATTCAAATTTGCACATTCAAACTCTTTAACCAACTTTTCAAACTTTTTTTTCTAAGATCTTTTAACAGAAACCTCAAAACAAGATTGCACTCGACTACGAGCTACTTATTGTCCTAAGTCAATCATCCAAGAAATTACGAAAGCAATCTTTTTCCTGATGATTAATGCAAACAACCAACTACTTACCCAAACCAAGAAATAAAAGTTTTTTTTTATTGTTTAATGCTTAAAAAGAAAGAAAGTAAAAATGATGACTGATAAAGACCAAGAAATGAATTCTAGCCTAAGCGTAGAATGCAAAGAGTTACTGACAATAACACACAATTTGATTGAAGTAGACTCTCAAACTTGTCTAAAAACCCTATTACAGAAAAACAAAGGAAAATTGTTAATGAAAAACAAAGTTATGTTGTAATCAAACCTAAGCTACAAAATGCTATGACAAATACCCTGACTAGGTCAAGAAAATCCCTGAGAGGTGTGACCCTTGACAGGGAAGAGGATGACTGCCTCTTCTTAAAAAAAAAAAAATATCAACAGGTATGTTATTGACAATTGACAGTTCAACAACCAGTGGATGTAAATGGGTTGTGTAAGGTCAGGGCGTGTGTGCACATGTGTAGTCCCACTACAGGCCACATGCACCTATTTAACTCCTCAAAAATTGAAAAACAAGAAATCAAGCACTAGTAGGGAGTATTGGTACTAAGAACCAGAATCCCTTGAAGACACAGAAACTTACTTTGAGAGAAAAAGATGCGAGGAAATTTTTTAAAACCAAGATAATCTGAGGTTATACCTAGGCTACAAAATACAACAATAGAGACAAGAACTAGATCCAGAACACCCCTAAGAAGGATCACTTCTGACAGGTAAGAGGATGACTGCCTCTCTTTAAAAAAAACATATTATGGACTCAGACACGCTACTAATCCTTCAACAACTAGTGTATGTATGCAGGTTGTGTGAAGTCAGGGTGCATGTATACATGTGCAAGCCTTCTACAAGCCGAGTATGCCTCTGTATCTTCCCCCCCCAAAAAAAAAAAAACAGTCAAGCGAAGAAATCATGGAGTGATGGTATGGAAGACCAGAATCCCTACTAGCTCAGACTCTTGCAGAAACTCAGGAAAAAGGTAATAAAATGAATTTAAAACACCCAAAAAGTATCCCCAAAAACCCTAGAGATCTCCCCAATATGGTCGCCAATTCTGTTGTGAGTGGGAAATCCCCCCTACGGAATAACATTAAGGGTTATGTAATGCATGCATAAATGACCTAAATTCTCCTACATCTTACCATCATCCCAATCATAAACCCCATTATTCATATGTAAATATATGGTTAAAAAGATCAATTTATTGTACCTTAGTTTCCGCGTTTGAAGTCTATCCTTTAACGTTCGATTGCTCCTTGACTGCAAATACCCTCCCAAAGATGACCTGCATTCACAAACAGAAAAACAAAGAACTCCAAACATGCATATAATCTATGAACTAATGGGTTAGAGATTCTATCAAAACATAACCAATATTAAACATTAAAAAACCTCATATGGAAGGATGAGAAAAACACTTCTTTTATTAATCTCACAAGAGTAACTTACAATAGTGAGATCGACCACTACTCCTTGAATCTGGTCCCGGGATACTCTTCAACTATGCTCTAACTGATTTTGTATATGCTTCTCTTCACAGAATGGTTTCAAAAGTTTAGGGCAAAGGGAATGCAAAATAGGGTAGAGTTTCTTTACAATTATTTTCCTCTCTCCAAATGGGACCCCTACCCCTTCTTTTATAGGCTGAAAAGGGATAGGTATTTGGTTGAATGATCGGATGTAGGCAGTCAAACAGTTTTAGGAAACCTACCTGGAAATTTGTATTCCATTTGCAACTTTCTATTTTTCGTGCTTTTGTAGGTATACTCAAGCTGTAGTGGGTCAGCTAGCGTATACACGCATACAATAGTGGATCAAGGCACGTGTACCTTCAAAAAGGGTGTTTTTAAGAAGTTGTTCAGTAGGGGCTTGGAAAAAATGGAAAATGAGATGGCCTGATGCCAGGTAAGCATGCCTAGTGAAAATTAGGGTTATGACAGTTACTGGACTTTCAAGCACTCCCTAGCACAAACTCTTATGTTTGTTTTTGTAGCCTTGAAGAGTTTCCTCTCCAATCCTAAATCAAGGCTCTAGCCTAGACTAAATTGATGGACCCTACAAACACAAAGTCTAATAAATTTTAATTAAGCGTTAATTTTAGTGGTTGTCTTAATTCAAAGGGAACAGAAGTGCAACCAGTGATGTTCTTTAAGAGACGAAAGAGAAAAGAATAAGATGAAAGTGAAAACAAACTACTTCTTCTTCACAAATGAATATTTTCCAATTTAAACTCTTTAACCAAACTTTTTCGTAACTACTTTTTTCAGATCTTTGAAAAGAAAAACTTAAAACAAGATTTCGCTCAACTACGATCTACTTAATGTTCTAAGCATTCAAATAAAGAACTTAAGAAAAAAATATTTTTCCTTGGTAAATAAAGAAACTAACCTGAACTACTTTTACCAAACAAAGAAATGATTTTTTTTTTTTTTAGTGTCTTATGCTTCAAAACAAGAAATTTGAAAATGAATTATTTTCTCTTTATAAAGGAAAAAAGGGGAAAATGATGACAAGTCAAGATCGAGAAATGAATTTTGGGCCATCGCAAATCACAGGGAGTCACTAACAATACCAAGCAGGCAGATCAGAACAGACTCACAAACTTGTCTAAAAACTGTAATAAAGAAAACACAAGAAATCTTTGATAAAAAGAAAGCTATGTTGAGGTCAGACCCAGGCTACAGACTACTATAATAGATACCAGGGCTATATCAAGAAAACCCCTGAGAAGTGTGACTTCTAACAGGGAAGAGGATGACTGCCTCTTCTTTAAAAAAAAAACATTCTCAACATAAGCACACTACTGACACTTCAGCAGCCTACGTATGTACGTGGGTTTTCCAAAGGCAGGGCGTGTATGTACGTGTGCAAGCCCACTACAAGCCATGTACACCTCTGTAACTTCTAAAAAAAAATGAAAACCAATAGTCAAGCAAAGGCAGGGAGTACTGGTATGGAAGACCAGAACCCCTTAAAGACAAAAAAGCTTACAGAAACTCACAAAAACAGTAAATAAACTGATTCAAAACACCTAAAAATAATATCCCCAAAAAACCCTAGAGGTATCCCCAGTACGGTCATCAATTCTACTGTAAGCGAGAAAAACTCCCTACGAACTATACCAGGGTTCTAAAGTGTAGGTAGATCTAACCATCTATAGTCTCCTACTTTTAACAACTATCCCAAAATTACCCCACAATCATACATAAAAGACAAAGTATAGGGATCATGTAGGCATACCTTAAACTCCACATCCGATGTCGATCCTTTTGCGCTCAGTTGTTTCTCGATTGCATATCTCCTCCCAAGGCCAACCTGCATTCACGAAAAGACAAGCAATGAACCACAAGCATGAATTATATGTATATATTAGTGGATTATACATCATAACAAAAAATGTAAACAAATCATAAAGATTTAAGACATCATTTGGCAGGATGGAAAAAGTATTTCTTTATATTAATCTCACAAAAGTCATTTACATTATGAGACTGGAAACTACTCCTCAAACTCGGTCCTGGGATCCTCTTCACCATGCACCAACTTCTTCCATGTATTCTTCTCCTCTTCAGTTCTCTCTAGGGAAATGGAAAGGGTTTGCAATGGAGGAAGAAGGAATTCTATCTCAAAATCACAATGTGGTTGAAAAATATTGGGGCAAAGGGGGAATACTAAAATGGGCAGAGTCTCTATGCTCTCATGCTTCCACTTGGAATGGGATCCCAACACCTTATTTTATAGGCCAAAAAGATAGTAACGGTTGAGGTGACTAGATATGGGTGGTCAAATGGTTAGGTAATGGCCCAAAAACCTGTATCCCTTTGCAATTTTCATTTTTCATGTTTTTTGTGAGTATACGCAGGATGTAATGCTGCAACAAGTATGTTTACGCGGGAAATAGTGGTGCAGGGTGCATACATCTTCAAAAAAACTAGTTTTTTAGAAGAGTTGTTCAGTGGTGGCTTGGAAAAGATAGCAAGTAAGATGGCTTGATGGAAGGTATGCATGTATGGTGAAATTTAGGGTTATAGAAATAAATTATGTATAAATTGTGTTGTTTTAAAATTATTTTATATTATTTTAAAAGTTTGGTAAAAAGAAAAAAATAATAAATAAAAGGATTGCTTGATTTTTATGCAAAACATGTTGGGCGAATTACCTGATGGACCCAATCTCCAATGAAAGCATCGAGCCAAGCACTTGCAACACAACACAAGTCAAATGAGACAGAGCGCCAGGAATCAATTAACATGGAGGAGGAGCTCATGAGGGGGGCCAAAAAGGGTGCACTACATGTCAAACAATTGAGGGAACATAGGCATATAAAAACACTTGTGAATTCTTTCATCCGACAAATGTGGTATATATCCCAAATGATAAAAATAAAAAAAATGAAACAAGTGTCAAGCGTCAAACAAAGCCAGTTTCCAAGCATCGACAATGCTAAAAAAATCCACAAGCTAGCACTGGTAACCAAGAACTAAGACCATGAGGCAAGAGGAGGTGCAACAATTGTTAGAAGATCTATTTAATGGAAAGAGGATCTGTAAGAGCATGAACCCTGGTGATTTTTTTTTTTCTTATGGCACTACAGTCCAAGGTGCAATTTTTAGTGGAGAAAGTGATGAAGAGGTCCAGGACCGTTTTCTTTTGGAGGTTACTCCACTGTCACTACGACTGGAAACTGTGATGACCATTTAATCCAAAATTTTTGAAGGTGAATAATATTTTGGGTATAGCATTGCTGGGAAATTGAATCGAGTTGACAAGAAGTAAAAATTCAAGATCAGTGTCATATGCCTGGGTTCTAATAACTCATCATCCGACCATTCACATCATTGCCAAATTGATGCCAGTCAGATACTTTGGTTCTTCAAACATCCCTGATGTTTAACCACACACTAATTTATGTCTTGGTCATCGTTCTGAGCATCGGGTTCCACTTCTAGAGTTTTGAACATTGGAGGAATTAAAATTTCCACTCCTCTTTTCTCACGGAGCCTGAAGTCAAGGTTCCACGAGTGTATTTAGAGCTTTGAAATTCCTTCTTAGGTTTGTGTTCCTGTGTTTATCGATCATCAACAATTTTCAGAACACGTTTGGCAATGGGGATGCCAACAATTATTTTCAATATCAAAGCTATGTGGAGCATGAATTACCTGAAATTTGAACTGTCTGCGGTAACCATGACAAACAATGAAAATATTTTTCAACAGAGGGATCTGAGATTGAGAAGAGAAAATCATCGAGCCTATAAGCAAGAAAATGACGATAAAAAACTGCATGTATTTTATGATAAGAGGCTTTAACAAGAGGTTAATGGTGATGCCCTGGGAGAGGCGTTAAAGGGTTGTGTCTTCAAAATTATTGTATATTTAGGGCTTTTGTTGGTGTTATTTGTGTTTGGGTTTCGCCAAGTGTAGTACATTCACTTTGAGCTTCCATCAAAGTAGACCAAGTGTATTAAGGAGGAGAATACTCAACCTAAACCAAGGTGTTTTGTGCAAGTTTCAATTGTGGAAACAAGAAGTGATATAGAAGATGAAACAAACACAAATAATTTGGTTCTTGCTTGGTTTGATAGGGCTACAAGAACCAAAATCATATGGAAATGTACACTGAAGGATGGCATAATGCATTCAAACAACAAGGACATTCTTTTTCCCAACGCAATTGGTGTTCAAGTCTTCTCTTAGGTATCCAATGAAATAATCAGATGAAATTGTTTCAAATTAATGACAACCACACAGGAGTAATATGAACATCTCAAATGCTCGAGGATCTTCATGAGCTTGGATGTATTCATATACCAAATCCTGATCCTATTGTGTTGCATGTTTTAGTTTTCCCTGAAATTATATGTTTCACTAAGAAGAATTTGGCTATTGTTGTTTGTTCCTATGGAGACATAAGGT
This sequence comes from Picea engelmannii, assembly GCA_009831015.1. Lineage (NCBI taxonomy): Eukaryota > Viridiplantae > Streptophyta > Pinopsida > Pinales > Pinaceae > Picea > Picea engelmannii. The sequence goes on along the minus strand of ML784877.1, from coordinate 707,508 downwards.
TGGATCTGGTGATTTTCTCAACCATGCCAATAGAATCAGGGAGTTCAAACCCTCATTTCATGTGCTTATAGACATTTCTAACAGGGCGAGGATTCTCTTAGCAAGATGGAGCATGCTAGTTGGGAAAATTCAGAGCGGAAGGAAAGATGTCTCTTCAAGCAGTCAAGTCCATGCACAGAAAGGAGGTCTTCAAGGACAATATGATATTCTTATAGGCAGATCATTCAAAAATTAAATAAAGGGATGATTTTCGAATCCTAGTGAATCAATTCCAAATTTTTACTACAAATTTCCAACTAGCAAATCAAATATGATAAGTGGCGTTTGAAAGATAGTATAGAATTAGTCATGAGAGGCAATTTCAAATTTCAGGAAAATAGTGATTATGTGGAAAACACATCCTCATATTTACAGGCATTAGAGTATCAATATCAGATATCTCTTCCATATTTTGAGCATTCGAGATGAGGATAAGGTGGAAAAGTATCTCAAATTTCCAAGAGCATAATCGACATCTTCAGTCAAGGGATTCCAAAGAGCACAAGTACTAGATGTTTTAGAATTTGACACCAACAACATCCAACAACCTCATCCATTCGAAATATTTTGGAAATAAATTCTAAGTTTAGTTTTATTTTAATATATTTTTGTAACTATTACCTAGAAATTAGGAGGTCATCTATAGGTGTCAAGCAGTCTTGTAACTACTTTCTATTTTTAGAAAAGTCTAGAGAGATTAAAATTTTGATGCAGAGGTTTTGTGAAGGATATATATTCATATGTAGAAAAACAAAAGAGAGGGGACAACCCGAGAGCCTTTTTGGGTTGGGTTTGTAATGCAAGTTTCTTTCAGCAATACATTCTACAAAACAAATATATTCTAAGCTTTGTTGGTTTAAATAATGTGTTTCTTGTGTTTTGTTTATGATATTTGCATTGATTCTTTTTCTTCTATTCATTTATTCATCTAGGATGTAATAACTACAATTCAATGAAACTTGTATTGTAGTTAATTTTAAAGAATCTATTTGAGAGAAGGTTTTCCTTTGTTTGGCTATAAGAAAAACAAGACCTGTAGTCTGATATTAATGCTTGATTACTGAAGGAAACTTAAATGAATTCATAATCATTCTTCTACTGAAAGGGAGACCAGATTTATCAGAATTGGATACCTCGCATTTTTCTTCCATTTTTGTTTACATACATCTTCTATCCATCCTCATGATTTTAAATGGATTTAGCAAATGAGGTCATGCCTCTTTATTTATGATTTGTAATGATTGAAGCTCTTGTTCAGACCTAGTTCTAGAAGCCTCCTAAAAACTGATCAAACAACTATTTATATTTTATTCAAAATGTGCTAAGGCTTGGCTCTATTACAGCCTAGAGTCAACTCTTGAAACAACATTTTTTGGCGTCGTTGTCGGGGACAGAGTAACAAAATCATATCTTCCTCAGGGTAAGACAAATCTCAGATCTATTTCTTGATGGTGAACAAGGGATAGGCATTCAATTGGTTGTGATCATTCACCTGATGACTCCTTGGTTCGAAGACTCCACACGATCCACTAGTGACTCCACTAGTTTCAAAATGTCAAGTTCTTTCACTACCTGGATTGCTGCAAGGTTTTCTCCTTTGGACTTTACAAATATTTATGGTTTTCAAAACCTTGTTCCATAAATTAAAGTTTGGGAAGATATTCTTCCTAATTTCAGAGAAGATGTAGATGACAATCCTGTTGAATACTTGTTTGAATTTCATAAGCTTATGGATAAATTGGATATACATCATGAATATGTCCTCATGAATTTGTTTATTTTTTCATTGGGAGGAGGTGCTCGACTTTGGTACAAATCTCTATCTCCTTCCAGTATTTCCTCATTGAAATAATTTCACGCAAATTTTCATAAACATTGCAAGAGAATATATTTAGCGGATCTCCTTTTTGAAGATTGTTGCAATAAATAAATCATAGAACAAGAAAAAAATTTAGAGCAGGAAGATTCCCTTCAAGTAGATCAAGCAAATATTGATGAAGAGGAAGAAAAAATGTCAGAATTTTTTCAAGAAGATGAAGAAATGGATGATATAGATTCTTGTGAAAGATAATTGCTTATTGAAGACCATATGCCATCATATTCTGAAAAAGATGGTTTTGACCATCATCATCTTGCTATTCTGAATTATTCGAAGGAAATTATTATATAAGAGCCTTATCAATATTTTAATGCATTAGTTCACTTGAAATCTAATGAACTGCATGCTATTCAAAAGTCATTTTAGGAAGATCTGCAAGGTGATGGTGATGATAATATTGATGATGGCAGCAATTCAAATGTAATTGAAATTGTCTCAGAGGTGATTGTTGTTATAAATACTTATGAAGACCAGGCTATCAATATCCAATCATTATTGCCAGAGCATCACGAAACAAAGATTTTTGAAAGTCAAGGTTCAATTTTTTTTTTATGAGAAGGTTGTTTATGATGAGTAACCAAAGGATCATGAAGAGAAGATTTCTTTCCTAGCATGCATGAAAACCTACAATAGTTCTCATTTGTTTTATAACTATGATGAATGCGATCTTGAATTTAATAAGCAACAAATCATATCAATTTCTTCAGAAGGTGTTGTTCAGTTGGAAACCAATCAGTAGCATCATGAAAATAATCAACATGTGTATGAAAATGATGAAGAAAATTCTTGGACAGGAGATGAAGAATATAAGGAGGGGTTACTGAAGTAGTTGATCTCTCCTTCATGTTTACCAACTGTTGAGCGACAAACTAGTGAGCCCCAATATGACATTCTCAAGCCAGAGAAAGAAAAGACCAACAATGGAGCAAAGAAGCAGTTTCATTTTGATCCATAGGAGGAGGTAAGGGTTGAATGAATTTTTTTTATATCTTTTACTTTCTATGATCTAGTGGAAATTTATATGGAGTCAAAATGTGGCATGAATTTTTTTATCTTCGATTTCTTGAGGGTAGAATTTCAAAACTGTAAGTACCTGCTTCCAAGATGTTTTTTTAAATTTGCAGCTACTCCTATCGTTTTTGTGCTCAAGGATGGAAGCATAATTAAACTTGTTAGTCGGATATTTTCTTGGATGCTTTGGATATTTTCTTATACTTGAGCAGATCTGTGAAACTAGTTAGAGTAGGAATTGTATATAAATAAGCTTGACTTCGAGCATTAGAGTGCAGTTGTTTTTCTCAGTATGTTTTCAGTTCAATAGTTTGCTTCTTATTTTGGCATCCAGTATGATTCAGTTTCTAGGCATGATGACTCCATAGCCCAATGTTGCCACTTCTGCAAAACCTTTTCAGTTGCAGAGAATAAGTAGTTTTGGTTTTAGAACAGGTACAAGTACAATGAAAAGATTCAAAGTTTGACAAGGTTAATTTCAAGTCGTCGAATGGATGAAGGAATGTGGTCTATTGTTCTTGTAACTTTTCAGTAAAGCACCATCCCTAGATGGAGCCCATGTTAGAAAAATATTGAAATTTCTAAACTTTGTGTCCCTCGCCAAATGTTTTTGTCAAGTTGCGCTAGATTTAAATTCTTGTGTTGCTTGGTGTAAGTGTTTTAGCCGCAGTAAACCTCTAAACCTTTCACCATTTTCTCCAATCTTCTCTACCGTCAAAATCACAAATCCTTGCATCATATTTTTCAAGGCCCTTCCATCTCTCTTTGTTTGCAATTCCTCGATCTTTGAAAATGGTCTTAAAAACGCCAAGTTCCCTTTGTTATATTAAAACAACCTACAGTTCTTTTTTATATATAAAATTATATATAAATTGTATTGTCTTAAAATTATTTTATATAATTTTAAAATAATACTTTATTATTTTTAAATTTTGGTAAAAATAAAAAAATAATAAATAAAAAGCTTATTTTTTTAATGCAAAAACTATTGGTCCAATTACCTCATGGGCCCAATCTACAATTAAAGCACCGAGCCAAGCACTTGAAACACAACACAACTTAGTTGAGACCGAGAACCAAGCATCAAGTCACATGGAGGAGGAGCTCATGAGGGGGCCCACAAGGGGTGCACTACGTGTCGAACAGTTGAGGGAACGCTAGCATATAAAAACTTCTACAAATTCTTTCATCCGACAAATGTGGGATATATCCCAAATGAAAAAAATAAAAAAATGTAGCAGGTGTCAAATGTCGAACAAAGCCAATGTCCAAGCATTGACAATGCCAAACAACTCCACAAGCTAGCGCTGGTAACCAAGAACTAAGGCCATGAGGCAAGAGGAGGTGCAACAATTGTTACAAGATTTCTTTAATGGAAAGAGGCTCTGTAAAACCATCAACACTAGTAAAGTTTTTTTCACTTAAGGTGCTACATTCCAAGGTGAAATGTTTAGTGGAGAAAGTGACGAAGAGGTCTAGGGCCGTTTTCGTCTGGATGTTACTCCACTGTCACTACGATTGGAAACTGTGATGATCATTTTGAGTCAAATTTTTTGAAGGTGAATAATCTTTTGGTTATAGCAATGTTGGGAAATTGAATCCAACTGAAAAGAAGAAAAAATTGAAGATCAATGTCATATGCCCGGGTTCTAATAACCCATCATCTGACCGTTCACATCATCGCCATATCGACGCTAGTCGGATACTTCATGTTTTCAAACATCCTTGATGTTTAACCACACACTAATTTTTGTCTTTCTCATCGTTTTGAGCGTCAGGCTCCACTTCAAAAGTTTTGAACACCGGAGGAATTAAAATTTCCGCTCCTTTTTCCGCCAAATCCCGAAGGCCCAAAGTCAAGGTTCAAAAAGGGTATTTAGAGCTTTGACATTCCTTCTCAGGTTTTTTTCTTATGTTTATGGATCATCCACAATTTTTAGAACACGAATGGAAACAGGGATGTTAACAATTATTTTCAAAATCAAAGCTATGTGGAGCATGAATTACCTGAAGTTTGGATTGTCTGCAGTAACCATGAAAAAGACTGAAAATCTTGTTCGACAGATGGATCCAAGATTGAGAAGAGAAAATCATCAAGCCTATCAGAAAGAAAATGACGATAAAAAACTACATGCATTTTATGATAAGAGGCTTGCACAGGAGGTTAATGGCGATGCCCTGGGAGAGGAGCTCAAGGACTGTGTCTTCAAAATTATGGGATATTTAGGGTGTTTTT
>ML784877.1:688017-702246 GCA_009831015.1 Picea engelmannii | reverse complement strand
TTTGGGTTTGCACCAAGTGTAGTGCATTCACTTTCAACTACCATCAGAGTAGACCAAGTGTATTTAGGAGGAGAATAATCAATATAAACCGAGGTTTTTTTTGTAGGTTTCAATCATGGAAACAAGAAGTGATAGAGAAGATGAACCAAACACAAATAATTTGGTTCTTGATCGGTTTGATAGGGTTAAAAGAACCAAAATAATATGGAAATGTACACTGAAGAACGGCATAATGCATAGAAATAACAAGGACATTCTTTTTGCCAAGGCAATTGGTGTTTAGGTCTACCCTCAGGTATCAAATGAAACAATCAGATGAAATTGTTTCAAATTAATGAAAAACACGCAGGAGCAAGATGAAATTTTCAAATGCTCAAAGATTGTTCATGAGCTTTGATGTATTCATATACCAAAGACCGATGAAATTCTATGTTTCACCAAGAAAAATTTGGATATTGTTGTTTGTTCCTATGGAGATAGAATTTTGGAGCTGGTCATTTGCTCGACCATGCCAATAGAAGCAGGGAGTTCAAACATGCATTTCAAGTGCTTACATACATTTCTAACAAGGCGAGCATTCTCTTATCAAGATGGAGCACGCTAGTTGGGAAAAGTCAGAGCAGAAGGAAAGATGTCTCTTCAAGAATTCAAGTCCATGCACAAAAAGGAGTTCTTCAAGGAAAATATGATATTCTTACAGGAAGAGCATTCAGAAATTAAATAAAAGGATGATTTTTGAATCATAGTGAATCAATTCCAAAATTTTACTACAAATTTCCAACTAGCAAATCAAATATGATAAGTGGCATTTGATAGATGGCAGAGAGTTAGTCATCGGAGGTAGTTTCAAATTTCAGGAAAATAGTGATTATGTGGAAGAAACATCCCCATATTTCCAGGAAATAGAGTATCAATATCAGATATCTCTTCCAGATTTTGAGCACTTGAGATGAGAATAAGGTGGAAGAGTATCTCAATTTTCCAGGAGCATAATCAACATCTTTATTCAAGGGATTCCAAAGAGAAAAAGTACAATATCTGTTAGGATTTGACACCAACAACATCCAACAACCTCAGCCATTCAAAATATTTTGAAAACCAATTCTAAGTTTAGTTTTATTTTAATATATATTTTTAACTATTACCTAGAAATTAGGAGGTCATCTATAGGTGTCAAGAAGTCTTGTAACTACTTTCTATTTTTAGAAAAGTCTAGAGAACTTAATATCTTTATGCAGAGATTTCGTAAAGGATATATATTCATATGTAGAAAAAAAAAAAGGGACATCCCGAGAGCCTTTTTGGGTTGGGCTTGTAATGCAAGTTTCTTTCAACAATACATTCTGCAAAACAAAGAGATTCTAAGCCTTGTTGAGTTAAATCATGTGTTTCCTATGTTTTTTTTATGATATTCTCATTGATTCTTTTTCTTCTATTCATTTAATCATCTAGGTTGTAATAACTACAATTCAGTGAAACTTTTGTTGTAGTTAACTTTAAGGCATCTATTTGAGAGCAATTTTCCCTTTGTTTGGCCATAAGAAAAACAAGACCTGCAGTTTGATATTAATGCTTGATTACTGAAGGCAACTTAAATGAACTCATCATGATTCTTCTACTGAAAGGAAGACCAAATTTATGAGAATTGGATACCTGGATTTCTTCTTAAGTTTTTTTTACATACATCTTCTATCCATCCTCATGATTTTAAATGGATTTAGTAGATGAGGTCATGCCTCTTTATTTTTGATTTATAATGATTGAAAGTCTCATTCATACCTATTTCTATAAGCCTCTGAAAAATTGATCAATCAACTATTTATATTTTCTTCAAAATGTGCTAAGGCTTAGCTCTATTACAGTCTAGAGTCAACTCTTGCAACAACACCATCAATGCCAAAGGGGGAGATTGTTGAAAAGTTGGTTGTCATTGATTTCAACGAATATTGGAATGATGTCAACTAATGTGATGGGTGTATTTTGAAAAGTCTCCAAAGTGGTCCCCTTATGGTGTAGCTCTAAGCATGTCCCTCATAGGAAGATGCTTTGAAGAAGTCTACAAGCAATACCTTATAAGCATGGTTAAGTATATCATATTTCAATGAGGAATTATGTCATGAAGGACAGAGTAAATGAAAGTAACTCACTCATGGATGGAAAATAATCATCGTACCATTTCTGGTGATATGAGAAACACCACGTGGTTCCTGACAGTTGGGGAGATATGTCCTTGTAAATTTGGAATTCCAGAAGAGTGGAAAAGAAGCCCCTAGTTTGTTATAAGTCTTGGTCAAAGGGGTAAAAGTTGTTGTAACAAGTAAACCCTAGAATCCCTAAATTAAGGAGAGGAGTTACCTAGAAAAAGTATAAACAAACCTCAAGGAGTCATTCATAAGTACACTCACACACTTATTCATTTATCGTATTTCTTGTGATCTAGTGATATTTTTCTAAGGTTGTAGCTTCATTTTCTGAGGTAGAAAAGAAGGGTCGATGAAAAAAATCTCGAAGTTACAAAAAAACCCTAGTTTCTGAGGTATACACAAGTTGAAGTCTTGTAAGGGAGTGTATGTACGCAAGATGCAGTGGAGGAAAGAGAATATATACATGGGTTGTAGAAGGGAAATTCATGTACATATGAAAATATCAAGAAAAGTTGAATAGATGTTGGTACCAGGTCCCTAGAGTCTGAAAGCAAGTTCACAAGTCATCATTCTACACGTTCAGGTCAGCTACAAAAGTTCTGGTATCATTATTAGTTTGTTTTGATGATTATATTTTCTTATGATGTTTTGAATGCTTGAGGCATTCTTGCTATGGTTGGTCATGTACTTCGATATGGTATATGTCAGTTAGTTAGCTGAGTGAAAAACATTCTCATGTATGGTACAACATTGACATGGTTCTTACAGTTCAGATATTTGATTTTCTTGTACATTGTTGATGGATATTGTTGGCCCTCAACCAAGTTTTGAGGAAACATTGGTCGTGTTTGACCACTTTTTGGGACTTAGATAAGCTGGTCGAAGATGGAGCGCCAGGCAGAGATGAGATCATGGGATCTCACTTATTTTGTGGACTTGTGGACCCAACAAAGTGTTTACTAGGGTTTATGTAATGGATTATGGGATGTCATCCCATGGATTTACCCATGTTTAGGCCTTATTGTAAAAGTATATATAGGAAGGAATGTAATGTAGAAATTACTAGTAGAAGTTTAGTGCAAGAATATATGAAGGCTTGCAGAGATAAGTGCAAGAGATTGTAAGTTTCTTTGTGCAACCTAACTGTGTATAGTTGGCTATGTGCCTCGACCTAGTTTTGGGAAGGAGGATCTGGTGCGCAGGATGCAAATATCCTGTCCTCTACGGAGTTGGCTCTGTGGCTTTGTGCACAGGGGAAGTTGAATGTAAGAAGCTTGAAGAATAATAAAGAAGAAGAAGAAGTTGGTGGACGTAGCCCGACACTGGGGTGAACCACATATATCCTATGTCTTGATGTCCTTTGTGTGATGTGATTTATGTTGTTTATCTACTTAGTGTTTTTGTTATAATGTACGATGAATGCATTTGATGTTGTTGCTTATTTCTTAATGATTTTAAAGATATTAGGTAATATTTTGTGTTAAGTGATTGAAAGTGCCTGATCTTGATTATTACTGTGATGATTTGTAACAAGGGTTTAATCTACGATGTGAATGAGACTCATGAACTGATGCATATTGTTGTCTAAGTACCTTGATAAGTGTTGTAAATTTGTGTCCCATCTTGGTTGTAGACACCTGAGTCCTGCAACTCCCCCTGCCTGAGACTTAATTTTCTTCGTAGGTGTTGCTGAAAGGGTCGGTAGTTAGGTTTTTGTTGGTGCGTTGTTGAAGAATTGAACCCTGGGTCTTCCCCTGTGCCAACAAATGGTTCCGTTGTCGGGACCTGAAACTGTGATTGCTAGGAACTGAATAAAAGAGAAAGATCTATGCGTAGATCTGTTGTTGTAGTGTGCAATATTCTACTTAACTTGTGAAGCTCTGTGCTAAGAAAGAAACCCGATTTGAAGAAAAGAGGTAAGATCTTAAATATTTGTGCTCTTGTAAGGGTAAGATAAGTGGAAATGTTTTCTTCAAATGTATGAGTCTAGGTATGCTTGATAGATTTTGTCCTAGTTTGAAATCTAGGTCACAGTTAGAAGAAAGAGTTGATCTAAATAAATTTGATATAAATAGAGAAAGATATGTTATTCCTATGCATATAAAGAATTTTTGGGCTAATAAGTGGATGCAGGAACCTAGAAAGAATTTTTTCATATTGTAGGTCCAACACTATGATCCCCGTGTGTAGTGCAAGAGAGGTTGGGGATCGTTTAGAAGAAAGAGAGGATTGGCATTTTGTTATAATTGCAGAAGATCGAGACATATTGCTAAGGAATTCCCTAGTACATGTCCTATTTGTCCTTTTTGTAAAGATATTGGTCATGACGTTGAGGATTGTCCAAGAATGATTTCTAAAGTTGAAAAGATGAATATGAGACAAGAAAACTATATTGAAGGTCAAGAGAATAAGGATATGTTAGAGAATCATAAAGAGCAAGAGTTTGAGACTATGTTAGCACAGTTAAAATAAGTAATGGATGATCACATAGACACCAGCTTACCAGAGATCTGTAAAGAAAAACAATGCATAGTTACAAGAATAGAAGACTTCAACATAGACTGTGTATTGGATGAAGAAACACACGTGAATATTATTCCAAAAATCACTTGGGAAATTTTGGGAAAGCCTGCTATGGTTCCTTCATTGGGAAGGATAGGCTTTTTTAAAAGAAAGATGATAACCCTATGTGGAAGAGTTACTAATATACCTATGATTGCTCATGAAACATCGACTGAAAAATAATTTGAATTCATTAAATTTGTTGATAACAACACCCCATTTCCACTTTTTTTAGGAAAGACTTGGATTGAGAAGGATCATATCAGAAGGAAAGCAGAGGAGGAAGCTATAGAATAGAAAAAGAAAGAACTAAGGGACCTCATAGCCAGAAAAATAGAGTGACTAATAAAATCACAAGAGGATAAGTCGAAGCAACAGAGGGCAAAAGAATTGGTTGTCGAGGTTGAAAGAAAGTAAAAAGGTTTGAAAGAACCTATCCATGCAAGAAATAAGAATACCTACCCTAGAGTTAGTAAGAGAATATGTACTACCTTTGAACCCTTCGAAAGAACATCAATAGTGTGAAGCTACTATGATAAGAGAAGATAAGAACAAGAATGGAAAGAGGAATCCAGAGGCTCATATCACAGGAAAGAAGGCAAGAAATCTCAGGAAGAAGAAATCCAAGTTAGAAAAACTACAACAAGTTCCAGAGAAGACTTCGCAGGAGGCGGGCTTGCAGGCCCCGAACCTCGACGGAATAGCAGAAATATGCAAAATAGGACTTCACCACAACAAATCTATATGATCATTGGAGGCACCCTGATCGTTAGAATGACGCCCCAGAACGGATGAAAAACACAGTTATGAGCGAATGGACCGTTGAGACCACACTACAAATGACATATTCACATTGATGGATGAATTCCTACCCATTGGAGGAATCTGTTATGAAAATTTCTTATTTAACCCTTCAGACGCTACGTCGGGACCAATTTTTTCCACCCGTGATTATCCAAGCTAACAGAGAATCGATTTCATATCACGTTGTGATTTATATACCTCACCATCTGGTTGATTACCTCACTTGTCCGTTCTCCTACCCGATCTATTTGTCTACAAGTGTGAATGTTGGGAAAACCTAGTGCGTTAGAGAAATCTATGGAGGATATTCTTGTGGAGCTCATGGATGAGCAAGTTATGTCTATAGGAATACATGCATCATTGACTGGGGGACTACAAGAATCCCCCTCGACTAGAAGTTGTTCTAGATGTACTACTGGGAAGTGAAGAAATCACTACGATGATCTAGCTAACGTGAAGCAAATCTCGTCGATATTTCTGGATTATATACTGCCTTGGCTAGCATGGTTAACCGTGACAGTATCCCATGTGACTTTGAGTACATGTTGATCGCTGCATACATCCCAAAGCAGATACACGTAGTTGGACCCCAGTTAGGACAGATCTCAGCTTTGAATAAAAACCAATTTAACCTCAGAGACAGGAAGAACTACATGATGCTCGCGCCACATTGGTATTTGATGAAGACGACTAAGAATAAGTCATTCATAATCTCCCATTCATGGATTAAGGAGCTCACACAGTCAAAAATACTAAAAGTGATGAAGATACCTCACTTTGGTCAACATCACAAGGTTAACACTTGCGTTAAACTCCTCTTGTCGTGCTATCACAAAGGATATTTATGGCTCAACAGGTGCATCACTGTGGATCCGATGCTAATCCACTTGATTATAGGAATGAGCATGTAGGGACCGAACCCTCAGCAATTCTACCCAGGGAAGACTTCAGATCACTCCCTAACACAATTCATAAAGGAGGATTATGATGATGTAGAAAACGGAAAGTGAGGCTACAAGGTAGCCTCCATCCAGGATGGCGCAATGCGCCTCTCTTGCCAACTTATATATGGAAATCGCATTAGAAAGAATCATCCAACACAGGTTACTGGGTTCGTAGTGGACCTCGCTGGGAAGTGCATGGAGGGTATGCAAATGAATTGGGTGAGCTACCTCATCAATGAGACTGAGACGGATTTTCGCGAAGCACAGGATCAAGGGTATGAATTCCATTTTAGTTGGTTACTTGTATTAATTGCATTTTTTTCTTGGAAAATGCTAGAAGGAGTGACATTTCTAGAAGTTGAGCCATCAAAGTCATTGGCCATATGTTTTTCCACTTTGTGGTATACAAATGACATGTCGCAGCAGTGGAAGTCGAATGTCGTCTTCCATGCAGCAGCTAAAGCGTTATATTGAGGCATTCCCATGCATGACACCAAATGCATTGCACCAGTACAGACCGCTAGTGAAGTTCCACATAGATCGACCCTTTATCTATATCACTGTGCATAGGGACAAGAGCAAGGAGGAGTTTCAATCCTATTATAAGCCGACCAACGAAGATATGGAGGAGATCACCAAAGAATGGCTAGCAGAGTTCCTTGTACCGGTTGATGTAGAAGAACTCTTCAACCCCGACATCATTGGAAGCCCTTTGGTCACCTGATTCGATCATGATGGATAGACTAGCATGAAGAAAAATAATAAAAAGGAAGAAGTGAAGAACATAGAAAATGATGAAGAGGACAGTGCCTCAGAGGAAAGTGGACTTGACTCACCCATGGAAGGAGGAGGCGATGAAGTGAATCAAGAAGAAGGAGGGGAGGAAGGAGAAAAACAAGGAAAAGGTGAAGTTACACCATCGAAGGATCCTCCTATGAAGGTTGAAACACCAAAGAAGAGAAAGGTTTCTCCGTAGAAACCCTTTTCAAGAAAGAATATGTGTGCCACTAAGCCCAAGATGAAGGCCACGCTCATAGTGGACGATGTCAATCTAATCATAACAACCATGGAGGATGCCTCAGAGGATATCTTTCAGCGATATGGAGAAAATAAGGAGACGTTGTATGAAAGAATCGAGAAGGAGTTGAAGGAGATACAACAAGCCATCCATTCGAGCCGCACAGTACCTACTACGCCTTCTTCATCACAGATTGCAGAATTGGGGGATGAGCCCACCCAATTACGAATACTAGCAGATGAAATAGAGGCTCAACTTCGTCGAGTCCACGAAGAGAAGGAGAAGGCTACAAAATCCTTGATGCAAGAAAAGGAGGAGGTCATGGAGCAACTAGGAGTTGTGCAGTCCTGTGTAACCACCTACGAGAAGGAGAAATATGAAATCTGAGCGATGTATGAGGAGGACAATGTGAATATGTAGAAAGAAAAATACCAACTTCTCGAAAAGAAGACTATGGTCAAAGAAGTGGTGACCAAAGAACTTCTCTCTATGCTGAGCTTGACACGGGAGGAACCAGATTCATCCGAGATTCAAGTGGGGAAGTTCGTTGAGGCCATTCAACAACTTCAAGAAAGGATAATGGAGCTAAATATCCAAGTAGTGTTGAACACTGCACAAGAAGTGTGAGATCATAGGGAGGAAGCTTCCAAGAGTGTAGTTGAAAGGATCAAGACCCTTGCCTCAGAATGTAAGAAGTTGAGTGATCAAAGTGAAAAAACCTATGAACGCCTCACATAAGATCTGGAGCTGAGAAAATTTGAAGCACATATATAGGAGGCACAACAGAAGGCATCCAATGTGTAGGTGTAGATGAAGCTACTCACTGTGGTCAAGTGAATGAAGAGATCACAGGAGCAGTGCGTAGTCTAGCAGCAAAGTCATGGAAGTTACATAGATAATACAGTCCGTGCAGGATGAAGCCTGCACAATTTTCGAAGAGATTGAAGGAAAAGACTTGCAGCTAGACCAAATGGTTGCAACAATGGAACAATGCTTGGAAGGGCATGTTACAGAGAAAGTGATTCAGGAGTTCGTCGAGCAAGAAGCCCTAGCGAAGCAACAATTCAAGGCATCTCGAGCTAAGCTTGAGGCCTTTAAAGAAGTGTTTCCCATATCTGAGTGACTTGGGATGAGTCACAAGTGAGTGTTGGGGGCTTGTTGACCCTCGACCAAGTTTTGAGGAAACATTGGTTGTGTTTGACCACTTTTTGGGACATCGACAGGCTAGTCGAAGATGGAGCACCAAGCAGAGCTAAGACCGTAGGATCTCACTTATTTTGTGGACTTGTGGACCAAGCAAAGGTTTTACTAGGGTTTATGTAATGGGTTATGGGATGTCGGCCCATGGGTTTACCCATGTTTAGGACTTTTTGTAAATGTATATATAGGAAGGAATGTAATGTAGAAAGTACTAGTAGAATCTTAGTGCGATAATATGTGAAGGATTGCAAAGCTAAGTGCAAGAGATTGTAAGTTGCTTTGTGCAACCTGACAGTGTAGAGTTGTCTCTGAACCTCGACCTAATTTTGGGAAGGAGGATCTGGTGTGTAGCGCATAGATCTCCTATACTCTGTGGAGTTGGTTCTGTGGCTTTGTGCATAGGAGAAGATGAATGTAAGAATCTTGAATAATAATAAATAAGAAGAAGAAGTTGGTGGATGTAGCCCCACACTGGGGTGAACTACGTACATCTTGTGTCTTGATGTCCTTTGTGCGATTTGATTTATGTTGTTTATCTTCTTACTATTGTTGTTATAATGTATGATGAATGCATTTGATGTTGTTTCTTAGTGATTAATCATGTTAAATATGAATGAATTCTATATCTGAGCTAATTTTGTGTGTTAAGTGATTGAAAGTGTTGGATCTTGATTATTATTGCGTTGATCTGTAACAAGGGTTTAATCTACGATATGAATGAGACTCATGAAATTATGCATATTGTTTTCTAAGTACCCTGATAAGTTTTGTAATCATAGATATGTGTCCCATCTTGGTTGTAGATACCTGAGTCCTACAACCCCCCCCCCCCCCCCCCCCCGCCTCTACCTCGGGTGAGACTTCATCTGCTTCACAGGTGTTGCCAAAAGGGCCGATAGTTAGGGTTTTGTTGGTGTGTTGTTGAAGCGTTGAACCCTGGGTCTACCTCTGTGCCAACAGATATTCATGTTGTATGGTGATGTATGCTTGAGGGGAATACATAGGTTCTTTGAGATGATTCATTGATGACATGATACAAATCTTCATATGGTTGATGATATGGTATATGGATCATGTTGTACATGGTTGATGCTCTAATTCATGATTCACTATTCATCTATGATGTATATTTTGGTTCATGATTGATGCATGAGATAACATGTATATTAGTATACACTTCATGCATGGTATCATACAAGTTTAGTTGGTTGATGATCAGATACAGGTTGATGAGAAAGTGACAGAGTTGTGACAGTGACACTATTTGTGGTAGTGACAATGGCAGAGTTCATGATACTTGGTCTATATTTATATTTTAGGGCGACAGTATGGGGAAAGGAAAGGTGGTTGTATCCACCTTCTGTTTGTATCCAAAGAACCTAGGGGTTTGTATCCTCCTTCTGGTTGGAGCCAGAGAATTAGGGAGTTGTATCTTCCTTCAAGTTGGATCCTGAGAATAGGGGGTTGGATCCTCCTTCCAGTTGTAGCTGGAGAATTAGAAGTTGGTTCTTCCAATGAATTTTTTCTTTTGGTAAATATATAAGAAAATAATTCCGTTGTTTTCTCCCATTTGGGTTTCCACTTAAATATTGGTGTACTTTGTATCTATTTTGATGTGATGTTGTTTATGTTTATGTTGTTGATGAACTATTGAATGTTAAAGATATACTGATAAATATTGTTGAGGAATAAATTGTGGTTAAAAAGAATATAATTGCTCATTATTGATTCACCCCCCTCTTAGTAATCCAATAGTCCTCTATAGGTTGGAGCCTGAAAAATAGGGAGTTACATATTCCTCAAGTTGGTTCTTGAAAACATAGGATTGGATTCCTCTACAGGTTAGAGCCTGAACAATAGGGAGTTACAACTTCCTCAAGTTGGTGCTTGAAAACAAGGGATTGGTGTCTCCTTGAGTAGGTGCTAAAAAAAAGGAGATTGGTGTCTCCTAAAAGTTGTAGCTTGTAAAAGAAATATAAATTTTAGGACTGCTACATTTAAAATTATGCGTACTTTACTTTCTTGTTGATAAATTTCTATGGTTAATATTTTTTATAATTAAATAATTGATTAGAATTGTGAAAAATAAGTAATGTTGATTCACCCCACCTCTCAGTATTGAAAAAAAATTCAAAAAGTTCCAAATGCATTGTTTGGGTTCGTATGTGATAATATTTATGGCAGAGGTAAGTGTTGTTCAGTTGGAGAAATTGAATGGGGAAATCATGGAAGGAATGGTCAATGAAAGTCAATTGAAAATGTATAGGTATTTTCGTCCTTCCTGTCACTAGATTGAGTGACCAGTATGTGTACTAGAGTATCTATATTAATATATATATATCTTAAGACAAGACACAATAAACATTTGAAGATATGAGAGGCTTGAAGCTCTGAATTAGGCATTGTTCAAAGAGTCAAATTAGCAGAAAAAGAGATGAACAAGAAAATGTTGCAGAAATCAAGAAAGAAAGAGGAAGGAATGTAGGAAAGAGAATTGAATTATGCCCTGGAAGGTGAAATGAATTACACAAAAAGGAGAAGCGAATTACGCACAAAAAGAGCCAGGATAAATATTTGGAAAGATGACGGGAAAGGAATTAAAGAGAAAACATGATGGCGAGATGGTGGAAATGTGTCTTTATAAATGAAAAGCGGTAACGATATTTTGATAGGATAGAAAATCTAGATGAAGATCCACTAGAAAATATGAAATTAATGCAAAATCTGGATGAGAATTGAAAGTGAATAAATCGGATTAGACTGCAAATTTTTGCACGAAGAGGAATCAAACAGTTGGAAACACCCTATAAAAGCATAGGCGAGACAATGAGAAAGGGTCATAGTTATCTGAACATTCTAAGAAAACAAAGATATCAGTGAGTTGTAGACAGAGCCAAATTGTAGAAAGCAATGGCACCACCAAAGACAGAAGCATCCCCATCAAAGCTAAAAAAACCACACACTAAGCAGGCATCAATACAGATACAGGAAGATACCCCAAGAGAATAGGCTTTAGATCCATTAAATATTTGAGAAGCATATGTGTCGCCTAGTAAACTAACAACAAATCCAGTTAGAATTCCTAAGGAGCCAAAGTATGACCCTGTCGCACCGATGATTCCACCTAGGGTTAGTATTGAGGAAGACATGCTACACACAGTAGGAAACCTGGAGTTTTCGGATCACGATCTAGAAGATCTGAAGAAATTTTCAACGTTATCACCACAAAAATATCTACACGGGACTCAAGCCAAACTCACTCACAATCATAATTGATTAATATGAGTGGGAAACATGATTGCAATGAACATGCATATTGAACATGTTAGAGATCCCACACTTTGGAAGAAGCACAAAAATTAACATCTGCGTCAATTTACTATTGATTTATGTCAATGGAGGTTTCCTTTGGTTGGACAGGTCAATGTCGATCAACACCTATATTATCACACAAATTACAGGATTTTCGTTAGCAGGGAAGATCCACTACCTTTGGTCATTGATAATACTCAAGAGAAAGAATTAGTGAAAAGGATGAAGGACAAATATGAAACGCATAGAGGGGCACGTGGATTTTATGTCGCATGCATTAATGATGATACCATTAGATTTGTGACACAAGTATTGTATTGCAAGCTAATCAGGAAATGACAATGAGACCAAGTACCATTAGGAGTAATAACAACGACATAAAATTTCATAGCAGGAGTACATATGAACTGGGAAACATTTTTGGTGAGTTTGTTTTTAACTGACTGCAGGGAAGCATGGGACAAAGGGAAAGAGTTCCACTATGCATGGTTATTTATTTTGATTGCATTGGTTACTTGGTAGGAGCCAGAAGAAACTTAGTTCCCAAAAGGTACATAGGAACCGTGCTTAGCAACGAGGTATGTTTCTTTGTGGCATACCATGCACCAAGGTTCTTCTCGATATGCATTGTGTCGAACAAATGAGTTATTTCTAGTTTCTCATAGTAGGGAAACCTACTGAATTGTTTGGGGAAACTTTTCATTCCTCGTGGAAGCAGATCAATGCCTTGATGACCAACTATATGTTACATAAATTAAATTAACACCACAATTGTTAGATTATACATAGTAGACATGAGAATTCAACACAATTAAAAAATGTAACATATTGCATACGATGATGAAGATTGACTTACATTGATGATTTGATCTGTTATATTCCAACATCCATATGTGTGGTGTCATTCTTCCTGGTTTTATCCCACTCTCCTCTTTCCCATTGAAAATATTTTTATCAGTATTTTGATGACTATCGTTCTTAGGGAGAAAGTGTCCATATTCATCAAACACCTCCTTTCCTAAACTTCTTGAACAATGAGATCTCATCCTAGGACCACAAACTGGACATGAAAATTTACCCTTTGTTTGAAGACCTAGAAGATATGCATCAATTGAAACATTAGTTATATAACAAGCAATTATTTAAAAACCAAACATTATAATGTCATCAACATCTAACTTATTTAAGTGAAATAGTGTGTTACATACCACAAAAATGTGTTAGTCCCAATGTATCGTGAATTGTCCATGTAAGAATCCCATGGAATTGAAATCCTCTTTGACCTATTGGTCTAGAAATGTCGTACATAGTGATGTTGTCCCATTACTTTAATAGCTCATTGATAAGAGGCTCAATATATACATTCATATCTTTCACTTGGTACTTACCTAAATGATTAAAAAATACACATAATTACTACACCTTGTATACATATATGAAATTGTGCAATGAACAAGACAAATGAAATGTTAAACATTAAAAAAACAATATCGTTATAAAAATATACCTGGAACAACAATTGCCAACATTGTGTGCTCTCTATTTATTGACATCCAAGGAGGAAGGTTATTGTTTATAACAAAAACATGCCACACCAAGTAGATAGACCTGAGCTCACCAAATGGATTTACACCATCAACTGCCAATGAGATCCTAACATTACGAGGTTCGTCTTTAAAAATTTGCCATCTTTCTTCAATATTTTTATATAAAGAACCATAAGAAGACATTCAAAGAACATCATCTTCACTTCTATTCCATGCATGGTAATCAATAAACTGTGCTATGTTCTGACATCTAAATAGTCATTGCAGACATGGGATTATGGGAATATAACGAAGAACCTTGTGAGGCACCTTTTTTGTTAACTGATCAGTTTGATATCTATTGATTTGACATTGTGGGCAATTCCATTCAGATGCATATTTTACATAATATATTATGTGATCATTCGGGCATGCATCAATAGCCTGATATTCCATTCCAATTTCTTTAGAATGGCATATAATTCTCGATATGTGTGAGGTAAATTATTTGGTGATGGTAAGAAACATTCACCTATCAACCTACAACAACAATATAAAAAAAAAAAAAATCAATATTGAAAATTATATTAATCATTATAAATATTGCATCCTTAATTTAGACATCAATTGACACTGAAAATAAAATAAAATAAAAGTTGAAAATTGCATAAAACTGTAAAATTATGTTGCTTACCTTAGGATCTGTGTCATACATGTGT
>ML784877.1:575149-687560 GCA_009831015.1 Picea engelmannii | reverse complement strand
ACATAAAAAGCTCTCTTTTCTCGTCTAGAGTTGACATTGTAATTACCTATTACAACAAATCCATTGAAACATTATAAGTACAATATACAAATCTATTCAAATAATTTGGTATATATTTAGATATTTGTAATGAAAATTATACAGCATGCTCAGAAAAAGTAAGGGACAAAGCATGAAACCTAAAATCAGCTAGAAAAAATAAGGAAAAATCATGAAACCAATGCATTTCATATCCACCGTACAACACTGGCTATTTGGGAATCTAAATGACACTTGGTTCTAAAACAACACATTGACCTACACATAAACATCCAAACATAAATGAATATTCTAATAATATCTTTTTTGCGATCCACCTACTATTATGTTGTCAAAATTGAGGAACAAAATTGATAGAAGTGCAAGAAAGAGTTTGGGGAGAAAAATAAATGATGACATAAGAAGCATAAAGGCAACTTTAATTCTCATAAAAAATGATGATGTAAAGAAAATTAATTTGAAGACAACCAATCAAAGCTAGAAAGCAATTCCTTGGCATTGTAATGATAAACAGTACACTATGTTAGAGATAAAAAATAACTTGCTAATGATTTCCAAATCACATGATAATATGAGCATTCAGAAGAAGAATCATTTTCAATTTCTTCAGATTTAAGGGCTTATAGACAAGCTCTTAAAGATGGTATTTCAATGTATAAACAGATTTTCTTCTTAAATTAAGCCTAAGTTTATTTTAGGGTTTTCGGTGGCTAAGTGGAAAATTTGAGAGTGTAGTGAGCCACCGAAATCTCTGACTTTCAGCGGCTAAAGGGAAAAACACAAGACCAATGAGCCGCCGAATGTGTTGAAGAGTCCAGAATTTAATTCTTTCTTCCCAGATCACGTTTTTCAAGTTCTAGAACATGTGGGAATGGTATCAAATTAAAGATAATAATTATCAGAAGTTAAATCATCCTCCTCATTAAGTTTTGAAGACATATGGCGAAAGAAGGAAGCCAAATGGCATTTTTGTTTTTGACAGAAATCGCCCAACTGTCAAACAGAGATCTCGAACTCCATGATCTTCACCTACAGACTGCCAAGATGGTATTTCAATGTATAAATCGTTTTTCTTCTTAAATTAAACCTATGTTTATTTTAGGGTTTTCGACAACTAAGTGGCAAATTTGACAGTGTAGTGAGCCACCGAAAGCTTTGACTTTCAGCAGCTAAAGGGAAAAACGCAAGACCAATGAGTCGTCGAATGTGCTGAAGAGTCCAAAATTTAATTCTTTCTACCTAGATCGCATTTTTTGAGTTCTAGAACATGTGGGAATGGTATCAAATTAAAGATAATAATTATCAGAAGGAAGCCAAATGGCATTTCTATTTTTGACAGAAATCGCCCAACTGTCAAACAGAGATCTCAAACTCCATGATCTTCACCTGCATATAGCCAAGTAATGCTAAGAGGGTAAATTAAACCTATAGTGATCTTACTTGTCATATCCTTTTTTTATTATATTCAGTTTTAGTTATTTCCAGATCCATTTTTATAGGATCTTGAAATTGTGATGTAAAGGAAATTGTGATTATAGTTGAATCAATAATCTTTTTACTCTATCAAAAGTGGATAAATCATAAAATATTTCAAAGGAATTAAAATAAACCATAAAATATGATTTAAGGAGTGAAAATAAACCATAAAATAGTTCAATACCACCAAATTACTAGATCACACAGAAAAGTTTTAAGTACTAACCTGCAAAATATCAGGTATGTAGAGTCTGATCAATTCAATGTTTCTCTTCTTGAAAGAGAATTGAAATCAAAATTTCATAAAAAACCAGAACACCATTGCATCTGAACACCCAAATGATTGTCACAATTGTAGAAAATTATTTTTGAAACTATAGAAAATGATTTTTGCAACTGTAGAAAATGACTTCCGCAACTATATCAAATTTGTCGTAATTGAGATATATATAGGATTGATTTCGTTAGTCTTCTGACAAATTTGGTTAAATTGACTAAAAAATAAGGCAATGACCGTTTGATTCTCACATGTGCTATAGTTGTTCATTATAACGACTAAAGTTTGTCGCTATAGAGACTAACTCGTCGTTGGTCTCTATAGCGATGGACTTTAGTCGTTATAATGACCAACGTGGAATGTTGGTCGTTATAGCAATGAACAATTGGACCCCGAAAAAAAAAGTAAATTTATTCAAAAAAAAGAAAACAAATTATGACGAAATTTTAAACCATCTCATCGTAATTTCCACCCAATGTAGTAGTGTTTCTTTATTGTTGTTTGTTTCATATTTAGTAGGATTCTCTTCTTTGAGAGCTAGATTACGGATGTCAGACTTCCCTTCTTTCTTCTTAGACCTGAGGTTATATTTATTTGGACTATTATTGGCCTTTTCCCCCTTACTCAGCTCATTTATTTGGTTGTCTAAGAGGGACTCCTCGTATGCAGATTGAGTCAGATGGGGAAATGGGGAGGTGTCTCCGAGACAATGGATCTCAGGATCAAGCTCTTCTTCCTCCCTCTCCTCATTAGCTATAAGATTATTTTGAAGAGGAGTCTATATTTTCTAATCATCCCTATCTTTGTTTTTGGGCTCTCTTGGAAGTATATGAGGGGTGTTATTTGGTCTTCTGAAGTTGCCACTTTTTTCAGCATTTTGGGCATTCTTGTAACCTTGTTTTCCTGAAAAATCCATCTTCTCCATTTATGTAGAAAGGGATTTCACTATCTTCGTCAATTCATCCACTTGAGGGTGGGATGCGGAAGAACCAGAGGTTGAGGGATACATAATTGTAGAAGGAAACAAGATGTTCTTCAGTAGTTATGTCCTCTTCTCCAATGAATTTGGGCATATAATTTAGGTAATCTCCAACCAGGAGAGCATTCATCGGCTGAGGTAGGACTAGAGAGGCATATCTTGCAGCCACTATGGCATCCATTATGTTTCTATGGGAATTAGCACCTACCATAGGGATAATAGTTGGAGGAGAACTAGGAGGGGAATGGATTCGAACAAGGGAGACTAGAACTGAGCTTCCAGGAGGAAAGGGAAACAATAGAGGATTTGGAGAAAAGGCTACAGGGCTTGAGGGAAAAGAGGTTTCCCTTTCTGCAAAATCAGTAACTATAACAGGAGAAGGAATAATAAAAACTGGACTGGGAAAATATTTCAGGGTATGGGGTCTAGACCAAGGTACAAATTTAGGGGACAAAGGAGTGACAAGGATTTATCCCTCCAATCCCAGACCAGGAGGGGAAAAATCAACAGGAACACTCCCAAAATTTAAAGTTCAGGAAACTCCAACATACGGTATGATAGGAAAATGAGAAGTAGATATTGGAGTTTCTATAGGAGGATAGTAAAAATCATTAGAAATACCTGGTTCAGCAATAGAAGTACCTTCACAAAGGGCCTTTCCCTTTCTGACAATTTTCTCTGGGTCAGCTTCAGATGTAGCTAAAGGAAACTACGGAGTGGACCTTGTGTGTCTGCCTCTAGAAGCCACAATTGAAACAGTGGAGTCACCAGTTGATTCGCATCAATGGAGTCACCACAGTGGAGTCTCCACAGTGGAGTCTCCAGGTGCATAGTTGCAATCTTTGACGTAATAAATTATGATGCACCTTCAGAACTAGTAAGCTTTGTCGTTCAATCCCAAGGAAAATCTTCAATTTCGTCCGCGACAGTGGTGCTAGAAATGTTAGCACTAGAAGTCACCTCTAGATTGCGGTAGAGGTAAGCCTGATACCCATCAGAGTTTTATGTCACAGGTTGATTATAAAGGGTAAAATGGCCGCAGTCTCAAGAAAATATCGTCTTAACTCGAAAAACTGGGCTGGTATGTAAAAGAAGGTGAGTTCTTAGTTTAACTTTAGTCAGTAGGTTGTAGTAAGGGTTAGTAGGAGGAAGACTTTGATGAGAAAAACATAGAGGCTTGCTGCGAACATCAGGTCTTCCAGTAGCCTAAGGAGGAAAAACTATGAAAACAAGATCTTCTTGATTTAAAATATCAAAGAAACTGAAAGGAATTACAACAACACTACAATCAAACATTCATCATAATACAGTCACAATAATTCACGTGAATCAGTCAATCATTAATTCTTTCAGCATCAGAGGAAAACAAGCGGAGGCAAGGAAGCTGACTATCATTAAACAAGAAATCTCATATTACAAAGCATAACCAGAGAACCAGAAGGTTCATTTAAAACTTTACAATATGGGAGCTTTGCTCTACCATCAACCCTATCAAAATATCAAAATTGAGTATTTATACTCAAAGCAACTTTATACCTTCAGAAGTGTTCTCTAGTAATTACATTCAAGGCTTGGCGTCTGCATCTTCCCCTATCAGATTGTACTTACATTCTTCTATCAGATGCAAGATCAGAGCAATATGGGCTTCATAAGAAAATCCATGATAGGTGAACTTTCAGCTGATAGCATGCTCTCCACAACCAAAATTTTCATGCTTTCCATTTATGTGGTGAAACAAGGTTTCAACCACATTCCCCATTTTCATTAACTACTTTCATTGGGATCAGGACAAGGCCTGACACTGATGAATGTTCCAGGTGAACTCATGACTCCTTCAAGTCAATTATGGTGCCTTGAGGCCACGTAGATCTTTCTTTGTGACTAACTCGGGTGCCTCAATCCTTTGTACAACTCCTTTCATCACCCCACGTGACCGTAGGCCTTGACCTTGTTCTTATCCCCTATGAAATTTTGGTATTTCATATTTTAAGAGTTTACACTCCCCTTGATTTCAAATATCCCGATGCTCGATCCTTCGAAATGACCCATCTATATTGGCAGTCAAAATTCGTTTGAACTTGACAGCCACGATCATTTTCTTGAATAGTATCATTCATCCACTGCTCAATAAGTGCTTTCCCTTTCTTTATCACCCGGCTTCCATATGACCACGAGCTACGACCGTGGGCCCAACTTTCGGACGCATTGTGAATTCACGTTGCGCTCCCTTCTCAAAGTTCTGAGTCATGAAATCGCAAACCCCTCAGAATGGGTGACGCACATCTCTTTGCGTTGGACAACCCAAATAATATTGTCATTTCAGGACTTTGGATATCGACACTTCTCATGTTATCCTTCTTGAAAAGACCTTCTCTATGGCTCGTATCTGGTGCCATGCGTACTGCTGAAATGGACGACCTAGATTATTTCGTGACTTCGTGAGTCCTCATGACTCTCCCCTTTGACGCTAAAATTGGTGTAACTCTATGACCCCGATCACCCGATGGTCGTCGATCCGATTTTCCCAATGGATCTCCACCATTGAAAGATGATATTACTCGCTCGCTTGATTTGAGTTTACCTCAAAATTCTTTGAGTGTTTCACTTGGTGCTCATGACTAAGGCATGTGTAGTTTACTTGAATGATGGGCTAAGAGCTCAGGAAAACAAAGGATTCAACTACAAAGTTAAAGAGAGAAGTGATCGTCTTTAGGGAAAATAGAAAGGCTTAGGGTCAGTACTTCTCAGGAAATCCGACAAGGAAAACATATTGATCAGACAAATGAAGACAAACAACAGAAAAACTACCAGCTGAAAGGAAAAACCTATGATTGGGTCTGCAAAAAGAGGAGAAGTAGGTAAAATTTGCAGAATTAGGTAGAAACCACAAACTCCTGAGGCTTCGACAAGTTTATGTGATAACACATTGCCTCCTTCTTTCCCTTATCCATTTCTTCCTCTATTTATCCTTTTCTTGTCAGTGCTTCCCCCCTTTCCCCCATGCACGTAGGGAAGTTTAGTTGTCTGATTCAATGGTCATCACACCGTTGTTATACAATAAAATATTGATTGAACTATACAACGATATGATAGACCTACCTCTAGTGATAAAACCTAAAACAATATTGTCTAACCAGAAATCTATTGCGCGCATAAATTTTTTGTTAACTTGCTATAATTGCACAATCTCCATGGGATTCCACTCCAGTTGTCTGATTTGATTTGTTGGGTGGTTGTATTTTAACCTCAATAGCAACTTATGGAAAAAATGTGGGAAATCACAGAAAAATACTTCATGCAATTCGATAAACACATATTTGTCAAGATAATTATGCAGTTGTTATAACCCTAAATTGCACCAGACATGTATACCTGGCATCAGACCATATTACTTGCTATTTTTCCCAAGCCATCATTAAACAACTCTTTTGAAAAACCATTTCTTTGAAGATGTATGTTCCCTACACCACTACTTCCCGTGTACACTCACAAAAAAGTGTGAAAAAAATTGCAAAGGAATATGGGTTTTGGGGCTGTTACCTAACCATTTGACTGCCCATAGCCAGTCACCCCAACCATTACTATCTTTTTGGCCTATAAAATAAGGTGTTGGGGTCCCATTCCAAAGAGAAGCATGAGAGCATAGAAACCCTTTCCATTTCCCTAGAGAGAACTAAAGAGGAGAAGAATACATGGAAGCAATTGGTGCATTGTGAAGAGGAGCCCAGGACCGAGTTCGAGGAGCAGTTTTCGGTCTCATATTATAAGTGAATTTTTTAGATTAATATAAAGAAATACTTTTTCCATCCTGCCAAATGATGCCTTCAATCTTCATGATTTATTTGTGGGTTTTGTTATGATATCTAACCCACTAATCCATATATAGAATGCATGCTTGCAGTTTCTTGTTTGTCTTTTGGTGAATGCAGT
Organism: Picea engelmannii; assembly: GCA_009831015.1. Classification (NCBI taxonomy): domain Eukaryota; kingdom Viridiplantae; phylum Streptophyta; class Pinopsida; order Pinales; family Pinaceae; genus Picea; species Picea engelmannii. The sequence continues at coordinate 680,859 of ML784877.1, read as the reverse complement.
TTGGCCTTGAGAGGAGATATGCAATAGAGAAGAAATCGAGCACAAATGGATTGACACTGGACATGGAGTTTAAGGTAGGCTTACTGTATCCCTATACTTTGTCTTTTATGTATGATTGTGGAGTAATGTCGGGATAGTTGTTAAAAGTAGGAACCTTTATACAGTTAGGTCTGCCTACACTTCAGAACCCTAATGTAGTCTGTAAAGGGGGTTTTCTCACTACAACAAAATTGGCAACCATACTGGGGAGATCTATAGGGTTTTGGGGGATATTCTTTTGGGTTCTTTAATTGGTTTAACTTCCTTTTTGAGTTTCTGTAAGTTTTTGTGACTTTAAAGGATTCTGGTCTTCAATACCAATACTCCCTGCATGGTTTACTTGACTGTTGGTTTTCTTTTTTTTTGAGAAGTTACAGAGGTGTATGCAGCCTGTAGTGGGTCTACACGTGTACATACGCGCCTTGCCTTTGGAAATCTCACGTACATATGCAGGCTGTTGAAGTGTCATTAGCGTGCCTATGTTGAGAATTGTTTTTTTTAAAGAAGAGGCAGTCATCCTCTTCCCTGTCAGAAGTCATACTTCTCAGGGGTTTTCTTGATCTAGTCCTAGTCTTTGTTATAGCAGTCTATAGCCTAGGTTTGACCTCAGTATACCTTTTTCTTATCAAAAAAAAATTGTGTTTTCTTTATTAGGGTTTTTAGACAAGTTTGTGGGCATGTTCTGATCTGCCTGTTTGGTATTGTCAGTGACTCCCTGCAATCTTCGATGGGCCAGAATTCATTTCTTGGTCTTGTCTTGTCGTCATTTTTCCATTTTTTTCTTTAGAAGAAAAGAAAAGAATTCATTTTCAAATTTCTTGTTTTGAAGCATAAAACAATAAAAAAAAAAATTCATCTCTTTGTTTGGTAAAAGTAGTTTAGTTTAGTTGTTTTATTTATCAAGGAAAAATAAAGTTTTTCTTAAGTTCTTTATTTGAATTCTTAGGAAATTAAGTATCTCATAGTCGAGCGAAAATCTTGTGTTGGGTTTTTATTTTCAAAGATCTGAGAAAAATAGTTACAAAAATTTTGGTGAAAGAGTTTAATTTGGCAAATCTTTATTTGTCAAGAAGAAGTAGTTTGTTTTCAGTTTCATCTTATGCTTTTCTAATTTGTCTCTTAAACAACATCATTGGTTTCACTTCCATTCCCTTTGACTTAAGACATCCACTAAAGTTAATTCTTAATTAAAAATTATTAGACTTTGTGTTTGTAGGGTCCATCAATTTAGCCTAGGCTAGAGCCTTGATTTAGGATTAGAGAAGAAACTCTTCAAGGCTATAAAAACAAAGATAAGAGTCTGTGCTAGGGAGTGCTTGAAACTCCAATAACCGTGAAAATTATCTGGGACCCTCCTCTAACACAGGGGATAAGCATAAGGTTGTGTGTGGAAAGGTAGTGGAGATAACCCCTCCAAAGTCAGACCAAGCTTAGTGGGGAATGCATATAGAGGGCTTATCTTGGGATTTCGTTGATCGCATTTGCCACAGATCTTTGTGGGTCTCAAATCCATTTAAGGTCCTTATTCATATTTCAGAACACTTTCTTTCGATACCCTTGATATGTTTCAGGCTTGATACCCTTCTCATTGTGGTCCACCCGACTGTCGACTGTACCCTCTTGGTGATTGTTCGCACGCTGGCAACCTAGTTGCCTTTATCTTAGTGACTTACATAGGTGACTACAAGGGTATATCGTGGTACCTAGGGCAGACATCGGGCCACACTTTTCAGAGTATACCCAGAGGGTGCTTCTGTATTTGAGTTGCACTTGCACTAGTAAATTGCTCTAGTGTTGGCTGGTGTAACTGTTCTTCCAACTAGCTAGTGATCTTCTTGTCTCGTCTCATAGGATATTTTTCTAGTGTGTGTTAGTCTTTAACACTAATAGAAATCCCTAGTGTGTCATTGATCTTCTCACACCATGGAGGATCAAGAGCTCCACCATTCATGAAATATTCTTAGCCTATCGCGAGTTAATTTGGAGCCACCCCCGGCACTACTAAGGTGAAGACTAGACCAGCAAGGGTCTTTGAGGTGATCGGGCCACATGAAACTGAGCCCAACCCATCTCTGAGAGGAGAACATTTGATTCCATAGGAGCCAACCATTTTCTACCTCAGAGAAGAATCTCTTGGTTCGTATAACCCTCTAATCATTGATCTATCGTCGCCCATCGTCATACAGGTTAAACCTTACAAGCGTTAGGTAGTGTCACAAGAAGTGATGGAGACAAATGTTGCTACTTCTTCACAGAATCGTCATATTCCCTCTACGGTTTTCACTACAGGGGGTTTTTCACCTCCTAACCATCCTTCATCGATCCAAACCACTATGGTCTTGACTTCCTCTACCTCGGGTAATGGTCTGATTTCTTCTATGGCGGCGATCACTTCTCCTTTCACCCATAGTGTGACAGGCCCTCCGTTCTCATACGGGATGCCTAGATTCAATACAAACCCTATCCTTTCCTACTCCACTCTATACACTTTAGGTCTAGGGGAAGGGAGCTCAAACTCTCCTCTAAAATAATCCATGGGGGGCACTTCATCTCCCTATAACACTTTCCCTTATGGAGGGGGTCATATACCTCCTTCATCCCCTTCACTTGGTGTTGCTAACCAGCACTCCATCGGGCCAAACATAAACTATAGTTCATTTGGAGAAGGTAGTCAAGGACTTCCTTCTTATAGCATGCTGGCAGGTTCAACACCGTTCTCTTTGTTTGGTGCGTTTGGTAACAACACATTCTCGTCATATGTAATCTCAGTCGAGGGAAACCCTGGTTATGGACAACAAAATCCTATGCAGTGTACTATTCCTGCACAGGGGGAAAACTCAGGAATTCCTTCATCACAAGGACTTTGGAATCCATGGTAGGGATTAGTTCCCTCATCAGGGATGCCGAATGGGGCCAACCCCTTCCATAGCCAATGGAAACCTGGGCAAGGCTCAGGATCTATGCCAGACAGATTGGCAGGGGGAAACCCTTCCCAAAATCCTTGGAATGCAACGCAGGCCCAACCTTTTACGTCCTATTACGGGAGTAAACCAATGATGTCTCAACAAGTGCAGAATCCATACGCTGGTCATGGCCATGGTTATTACCAGAACCCTAACCCTAGCCAAAAACCTAACTTTTCCTAGCAACCTGGTGCCAGCCAAACTCCGGGCTCCTTTTTCCCTGGTTATAATCAACAACCCAAATTACCGTTTCTGGCAACTTTGCACTTGCCAGACTTGACAAGGTTATTAAACAACCCCATATTTCACAATCCATGTTGACCTCCTATGCCAACCAAGTTTCCTTTAGACATCCAAAAGTTTGAAGCTAAGCCTAACAAATATCTAGACGATCATGTGACTACCTTCCATTTATGGTGCTTGTCCAACTCTTTGAGAAAGGACTCCATTTAGTTGTATGTGTTTCAATGCACTCTCATCGAGAGTGTTGTGAAATGGTACATCGAGATTGACTACTCAAGATGCTCTACCTTTGGTGAATTGGCAATGGTTTTCTTAAACCATTTTCAATTACCTATGAGATACAATGTCGGCAATGAATCACTAGCAAACTTTGAGCAAGCAAAGGCGGACCATATCTCAGATCACATCTGAGAATGGAGACGCCAAAAGAGTTTGATAAAAGTACCAGTCCCACTAGCATTCCTTCTTGAGTGGTTCCTTAAGTATTTGGTACCAGAGTTATCTAAAGACATCTCAACATCAAGGGTATTTTCAAAACAAGAAGCGATAATGAGAGCTCAACAACTAGAGCTGATTTACTCTCAGTCTAGTTTACTTTATGAACTTTTGTCAAATGCACCGTGATCGATACTTGACAAGACCATACAGAGATCTGGACCACATGTCGATGGTATTGTTTGTTCAAGGCAAACAAATCCCATTGATCAGTTGTCGAATCAATTGCAACAATTGTCAATACACCAGACAACAACTAGCCAAAACACTGGTTTGACTGCTCCCCCTACTCAAAAGTCAGATGTACATAGTGTGCAATTGATAAACCCGAAGGCCACTCAACAGCCTGACTGAAAAAACAAGCAGCGAAAGAAGGGTAAGGGGGATAAGAAACCTACCAATAATGTTGGCGGGGGAAACACATAAATTAAGAAGTCGAAGTATTCGTGTAATCTTTGCACAGAAGACCATCCGACTCACCAGTGCCCTCGGCTTGCGAAGGCCCAAAATTTATTGGCACAACAACATCCTAATGTGTTAAGGAAACCATTTCAACATGGGAAAATTTTAACTCAATCCTCTTCGAGCACGGAAGGGGGTAGTCAAGGACCCCCTCCATCTTCGAGTACTCCTTTGTCCACAAAAGTGTACATGATGAAAGGTAGCGTTGATATAGAAACTAGGACACACGACTACGGAATGCCAAACAACTCTGAGAAGGGTAAAGAAGCCGAAAACCCACCTCTTCCTCTCCAGATTGAAAATACATTAGGAGAAACAATGACATGCATCCCAAAAGGTGCGTTCAAGAAATCTTCCCACAATATAAACGCAAGGGTCGCACAGAACTACTCTATGGTGGAGGATTTATCTCAAACCCCTTGTGCAATGTCTTGTTTGGAAGTCCTCCAGAGCTGCCCTTACCAAAGAAAGGCTTTTTTAGATACCTTGGGATCTACTAAGACTTGTAATCCGGGAACGATCATGCTTGATATGACTGACTTAAAACCTCATCTCCCTTACCACGTGGAGCTTCATATAGTAGTGGCTTACACCACGAAAAATTTTACTAGGAACATTTTACACACGATGGTTGATGAGGGTGCCTCAACATGTGTGGTGTCTTTAGCGTGTTGGAAGGCCATTGGCCAACCCATTTTGTCTATGTCACCTACTCTTCTTACCACTTTTGACGGTCGTTCATTCTGACCACATGGAATCATCCCCTCTTTCCCCATTCAGTTAGGAGGGAAGACCGTGTATGTCAAGGTTGAAGTGGTTGATGCATCTCTCGACTACAATCTCTTGTTAGGAAGGAGTTGGACCTATGCTATGCAAGAAGTGGTCGTGACAGTTTTTTCGGTCTTGTTGTTTCTGCACAAGGCTCGGATCGTGTCCATTGATTAGTTATCCTTCTCCCATCCTGACCCTTCATCGGGGGTATCCACGGTCCCAATGATTGATAACCCTCATCCTGACATCATCAATGTAGGGGTTTGCTTGTGCCCACCTTTGATGGGTACTTTCGATTACCCACCTTCGACCGACAATGTAAAATACATATCGACTCTCCTCGACCAGCCTAGGGATGAAATCTTTCAAATCTTGTCATTTCGCACGACTTACTTTAGCGATCCATGGACTCTTCCTTCCCCATCAGCCACGATGGAAGGGATAGGGCACCATGGCATGGCCATGACTTTGTCCATGGCATAAGTTGCGTACTATATAGTCTAGCAAGCTTCCGTCGACAACGATCTGAATCTCACACAGGAGTTAGATTCGATTCTTGAGCCTATTTGCATTCAAGGTTCCCTCACCAATAATAATTCTTTAGACTTATTCTTTCCCTCAGACGAGGTGATTGTTAAGGCAATGAATAGTCTGGAAAGACCCTGGGATGATCTTCATCACAGATCTTATTTCTTCCCAGAGTTAAGAGTAATTGAAGTAGGTGAATTCACTTTGAATATGAATGGATATAGGGCTTGTCCTATCAATACTTTGGCTATGCACACTATTTACACTGAAGGAAATATATCAACCATCGCTAAAACAATACCTATTGATATCTCCATAACCCCTGGCATCATGGAGAATGTCTTCGTCAGAGCGGACTACTCCCCCGAGGAGATTTGAATCTACACAGATTTATTTAAAGAATTATGCGATGTGTTTTCCTGGTCTTATGAGGAAATGCTAGGCATATATCCAAGAATCATCGAACATGAAATCACAACATATCCTGATGCTAAGCTGGTCTGGTAGAAGCTTCATCTGGTTAATCCTAAGAAAGTAATAACTATTCAGGTTGAAGTAGAGAAACTACTCAAAGTTGGTCTTATCTACCCTATTCAATTGACTCAATGGGTGTAAAATCCTATTCCAGTCAACAAACAATAGGGTACGATTCATGTATGTACGGACTTCCATGATTTGAACAAGGCCTGTCCAAAGGATAATTTCCCCACTCCATTTATCGACCAGATTGTTGATGAATGCGCAGGATGCGAGGTATTTTATTTCATGAATGGTTTTTCGGGATACAATCAGATATAGATCAAGCCCGAAGACCAACAAAAAACTTCTTTCATTTGTTTGTGGGGTACATTCTCTTATTGGAAGTTGCCTTTTGGTCTAAAAAATGATAGAGCTACTTTTCAGCGGGCCATGTCTTTTTCTTTCCATGACCTCAAACACATAGTTGAGGATTATCTTGATGATTTAGCATCATGATCTTGTAAGAGAGTTGATCATCCCACACACCTCCGACTTATCTTTGAGCGATGTCACTACTACCAGATTCACTTGAATCCAAACAAATGAAGTTTTTGTGTAACATCGGGTCGTCTACTAGGTTTCGTAGTTTCAACAACAAGGATCATGGTCGATCCTCTAAAGGTTGAGGTGATAGTTCGATTGCCTCCCCTGTGCACAATCCCTCAGCTTCAGAGTTTACAGGGAAAAGAGAATTTTAAAAGAGAATTTTTTACGGCATTTCATCGCAAACTATGTCGAGATCACAAAGGGTTTCATGCGTTTACTAAAAAATGGCATTCCTTTTCATTGGGATGAAGCTGCTCAGTGCTATTTTGAAGCGTTGAAACGCGCCCTCACGTCTACCCCTCTGCTTTGGCCACCCAATTATAATAAATATTTCTTATTGTACTTGGCTGCTGTAGAGTTGACCATCGGTATGGTCTTGGTTCAGCAGGATGATTTTCTCAAAGAATACGTGATTTATTACTTGAGTCGAGGCCTGGTTGGACTGGAACTCAATTATTCCCACGTTGAAAAACTTGCGTTGGAAGCAATTCATGTTGTCCAACAGTTCCATCATTATATCTTGTTTCGCTAGACCACCGTCATTGTCATTGTGAATCCATGTCAATACGTGTTGACACGACATGTAATCAACGAAAATATCAGTAGATGGATAGTTATCCTCCAAGAATTTGACTTGGATTTTGTTTCGGCTAAATCCAAAAAGTCATTGATCTTCGTGGAACTCATCTCGGAACTTCTAGTTGAATGAAGTGATTTTATACCTGAGGAGTCGCCTATTAAAGGATGTAAATTCTAACCTTGTACAATATCTACTGCAAACAGATATTCATAAAAGAACAGAAAAGATACAATGGCAAATACAAACATTACACATATATTTTTCCTCTGGAAACCCAAACTGGGAAAACCAACATATTCTACATACATTCATTGTGATAGATTGTTTACAATACAATATACATATAGGATCCAATGGTATCCAAAACCCTAACCCAATGACCTGGATTAGTCCAAAACCTTAATTCCTTAACTGGAAATAGAAAACCATCTGCAAAAACCATGTGTTAAAAAACCACCTAAATACATGACATGTTTCTCGAGGCAGGTGTCATGTTTACCGAAGCAGAAAAAAATTTCTGGGGGCACTGCCCCCAAACCCCTAAGGGGGGGCCTAGTGACTACTAATCGTGCAAAGAATATAACACATGCCCAACAAAGGAGACATGTTTTTGATCGCATCTTCGGACCCCTGGTATGGATATATGCTAGTCTATCTCCAGACTTTGAAGTGCCCCACCTCTGCTTCTCATGATGAGCATCGTTGTATAGGCCACCAAGCCAAGAACTATCTCATACTCAAGTACACTCTATATTGTTGAGGTGTATATTACATCCTTCATCGATGTCTCACTCATGAAGAAGTGGAAATTCTGCTTAATGATTGCCACACTGGAGCATGTGGTGGTCATTTGTCTGGGTTGGCAACAACCTAAAAGATTCTACAAGCAGATTACTTTTGCTTGACATTAATCAAAGATTGTGTTGAATCAGTCAAGAAATTCCACCTGTGTCAGATCCTCTCTCGGAAGATGAGGGCAAAACCCTCTCCCATGTTTCCCGTCATCACAGTTGGTCCCTTCACCAAGTGGGGGATTGATTACGCTACATGCAACCCCCCTTTATCAAGGAAACACTATTATATCATCATAGTAGTAGACTACCTCACAAAGTGGGTCAAGGCTATGCGAACTCTTAAATATGATGGCGAGACAACAACTCTCTTTTTGTTTAACCAGATAATAGCAAGGTTCGGCGTCCCAAGAGAGATTGTCACTTTTAGAATAAAATGATGTCCAAGTTAACATCAAAGCTTGGGTTGAGGCAAGAACATTTGTCTCCCTACTACCCACAAGCGAATGGTCAGGTGGAAGCTGTGAATAAGTCCCTTAAGACTATTATAGAACAAATGATCAATTCGTCCAAGTCAAATTGGAATTTGATGTTGTACTCGGCATTATGGGCCTATCGAACGTATGTTAAGACTGCAACCAGTTTCTCACCTTTTCAACTCGTTTATAGGCTAGAAGTAGTCTTGCCTATAGAGTGCCAGATCCCATCTCTAAATTTGGCAGTATAGTTATTGCTAGACACTTCACCGCTTGAAGAGCATTTATTGTATCTCGAGCAGCTCGATGAGCAACATTGTGATGCAACCTTGGCTAATGAGGCTCACAAACAAAAGGTCAAGTGTCAGTATGATCGGTTCATTCATCCTCAGATTCTCTCTAAAGGCGACCTTGTCCTAGTCTATGACTAAGCTAAGGATCCCCTGGGGGAAGGAAAGTTCAAACCCATGTGGTTCAGACCTTTCATCATGAAGGAGGTTCTAAAGAAGGGTATTTATCGTCTGGTGGAATTTGAGGGAAATGCTTTGGCAGAGCCTAGAAATGGGCTCTACCTCAAGAAGTATTACTCATAGGTGGGTCTCCTTGGCTGACTTCTTGTACATATGTATAGTTCTTATACATTTTCTTTTTAGCTTTTGTCTTTTTGGTTTTATGGAAATGTCATTTTCTATTTCATATTTTTCACTATGCAATATTTCAAGTAAATCAGAGGTGTTAGTTGGGTTTATAGACGGTGCTAGCCAGCACACTCGAAGGCTTGCTTCTGCAGCTTGGGTGATTTTCACACCTCAAGGCCAGTTGATATATTCAAGAGGTATATGTTTAGGCGATGCCACAAACAATGTTGTCGAATATAGTGCAGTCTTAGAGTTTCTTCATGACACTTTGTCATATGGTATCTCTTGCGTTCGGGTCTACTTAGACGCTCAGCTGGTTGTGTCCCAGTTAAATGGGGTTTACCGCGTTTACGATCCTACTCTACACTGACGGTTTCTTAGAGTACATCTCTTAGAATGAATCTTTGATTACATTACGCATATCCATCTTCGTAGGAGATTGAATCAAATCACAGATACTCTAGCAAATCATGTATTAGATTGGCATTTTGCACACAAGTAAGAAAAAGCACACACATGCACATGTAAATAAATTTGTAAAATATATGTAATCCATAAGACATAAAATATGTAAATACACATATATATCGAAAATATCAGAGTACATGGGTGGGCGTAAGTGCCTCAAAAAAATATGTCCAATAAGAGTCACAAGCCTTATGCCCTCAAAAATATACAAAAGGTGCCCTCGACACATAAGTAGTCTAGTTTAGCTAAGGGCGGGACCTTTTGTCCCTATCGTAATGAACAACAAGGTTTTCCAAACATCGGAAGAGCTGGACCCAGGTCCATGGTACCCCAACTACATGAAGTTGCATCGTTGGTGGCATATCCTCGATCTCTGCAATAGGGACTGCACGAGTGAGCACGGTGAGGTTCCACTCCACTTGTCTCAATACTCTCTCAGCCTCTCTGTCTGGAGGCCCCCATGTTGTTGTTGTTGGTCTGGTGGCTGGGGCTAGTCCTGCCTCTGGTCGAGGATGTCGCCTAGTCCTCAAGAATTCTGTTGGACAAACTGGTCCCACATATGTACATAACAGATACACAGTTGTCAGATACTATGGTACACATAAAAATGATATATATAAAAATAAATAAAAATTATATAACTCTGAGAAAAAAACATACCCATCTCTCCTCACTCTGCTCCGGGAGGTACAGGCATATCAGGATATCTAGAAAAGTTGATCCCAGATAGGGGTAGTCCTCTATAGCCGAAATCTTCTAAGACCACCAGTCAAATAAAGCATCGTTGAAGGCCTCAACGGTCCTCCCTCCCTGCTATCGCAGAATCAACATTGTCCATGTGAAAAATGCTGGGAGAGAGGCCATGTGCCCACATATCGTCTCTCACAGACTAAGACTGGGTACCCTCTCGAAGAAAAAGGAACACAGAACAGTCCCAAACCCAAAGTTTTTTTTCTCTCGTATCTAACATTATGTTAGTTGTCTCTTCATGCAATCTAGTATGGTTGTACTCCAGTCGAAGATCTGTGCATTTAAGAATTGCACCGCACAATGTATGTGCACTCGGGAGGCCTGACATAATTTCATGGATCCAGTGATCCACCCAATGAGTAGCACTATCACTTTCAGTGATAGATTCTTGATCTTGTTTATTGGCACCAGAGAACCCATTTTCTTAGTACCAACCTCGCAATGGAGTCCAATCAACTCCTCAATGTTGTGAGGCCTCGGGGGAAAGGTATGTAAGTTGAATGGAACCCCGCTCCTCGAGAGACTAGTCATGAAGTAAAAATCTTCAGTCATTGGAGTCAATGACTACTCCTCAAGAATAAATGCCTCCGCGTCAGAATTCCAGTAATCTACCAAAGCATTCAACAATCTGGGTTGTGCCCTCATGAACGGACACTAGAAGAATTTCAACAACCCACATTGCGTTAATACAGTGATAGCAGCAGGGTCTTGTGAGACCAAAAAATCAATGTCTTCATGCTCCCTCTCTCTCCAATGGACATACATCCTACAAAATGACAAGTTCATGGGGAGTTAACTCTTTCTTTTTATTTTTTTCTACATATTGGAAGGTGTACGGGGGCTATATTGGACATAGTCACATATGCATGCATCCAGATCATTTTCTGCATGCGGGATATCCTAAGACAACCCACGTACACGTAGGGCGGACCTTTTTAAAGGTCAGTGCCCCCGCCAAAAAAAAAGGAAATGCACAAAGGAAGAATGGAAATGCAGGAGGGGCTAGTTTGTACTTACTTGGTCCAAGCAGAAGTTCATTTCATTCACTGAAGCTCCCAAAATCAACTCTTTTGGAAAAGGGGTGTGTTTTACTTGTTTGTCAATTCTCAATTTGCAATGGTGATAATGAGCTGTCAGCGTCTATTTATAGACTTTTTGGCCCCTTTTTGTCATTTTTCAGGCCCTTTTTGTCATTTTTTCTAGCCTGAAAATCGTTTAGTGTGGTTCTCGAGTTTCGTTTGGGATGTTATGATACATGTTACTTTTGGTTCGGTGAAATTTTTTTAGATTTGGGGCACTTTTAATGTCCTTTGGTGAAAATTCTTTTTTCCAGCTTTGTGCATTTAAGATAGGATTCCACCTCCACTTGTTGCACCTTGTTGTATTTTTCTCTTTGCCATAGGATCGATCCCACCGAATTGCGACAAGAAACCCTCACTCCTTCTCTAGAAGTGTCATAATTTAGTGGTAGAGCCTACCTTCACATGGATTCCCTAGGTAGATCCTGGTTGCATTTTGGTGTCCATGTCGTCGCTAATGACTTTAGGCTCGGGAGTCCTTTTAGTCCTATATTTATTACGATTTAAATCCTTCACATGTCTGATATGTTATCACTCTTGACCTCACCCTCGGGACACCCAAAAACAACAAGTCTTCTTTTAATCCCTTTTTAGACCCTCTAAACTTAAAAATATTGCCGAGCAATCTTTTTTCTCTTCACACTCACCAAAATAAAATTTGAAGGCATGTCTGTCCAGTGGTAGTTTACCCCTTTTTTGGTCTGGATGGTCAAATGTACAAACAAAGGTATACTCTAGGGGCCTCGTTTCTCTAGAAGAGTATTCTCAGGTATAAATTTAACCCTTTTTCAGGCCTGAGGGACTAAATTTACGAAAAAGGAACCCCCACAGAGTCCATAGTTAAGCTCTTTTCAGACTCCCTAAAATCGAAAAGATTGTCGAGTGACCTTATTTATTCACACTCGTTAAATTGGTCAAGAAGAAAATCCCTTATGGAGTCCATAGTTAAGCTCTTTTCAGACTCCTTAAATATGAAAAGATTGTCGAGTGATCTTGTCTTTGTCACACTCATTAAAACGATTTTGAATAGACTCCTATTCAGTGCTAGTTTACCCCTTTTTCGAACCAACTAGACTACCTACAAAAAAGGTACCCCGGTGGAGTCTCCTTTTATGCTTTTTCAGACTCTCTAAAAATAAAAAACCATTGATATTACCTTCTATGGGCTCGTTAAAATTATATCAAAGGAAGTTATCATTGTGTCTTATTAATTGCATTTTCATCCCTACGTCTTTGGCCTAATGTCGGCCCCATGTTTCTCTCAACTGAACCATATGAAGAATGCCTCATATGCAAGCCTTGTATCATTGTGCCTATGAATCTTGACACCTTAACCCATGGAGGATTTTTCTTGAGCATCCTTTTCCTGCATATGTCCCCTTTCTTTGAGAATCAGTGTGTTCCTTGCACTTGGAACTAATATGTCTGTGACACTCGTTCCTTCTTTGTAATGTAGAATTCTTTTACTCTTTTTCAAGCTTTCCAAAATTATTGAAAAATACAAAAAAAATCAAATATACCCCAAAAAGAGGAAGGGAAAAGTATTTTCTTTTTATTGGCAGCACAATGAGTCTCCCTTGGACAAAGCACATCCCTTTGTTTGTTTGTCAAGCTCTGGGATTTAATATGACCTTAGGAAATTGTTCTCGCTATGTAGAGTTGTGTCCTTCTCCATTTGGTTATCCTTCCAAACATATGGAGAGTTTGTGTTGCCTCCTGCATCGTGAACTTATGTCAATGTCATGCTCCCTGAGTCTCATCATTTGTCCTGCTTTTGTCCAAGGGAATTTTTACTAAACCTAAGTAAGCCCTTCTACAGTTTGTCTCTTGTCCTCATGCCCGACCACCCCAAAAGTCCAATCAAGTCCTTTCTTAAAATCAATGAATTTCTCTGCCTGATCACTGAGATCCTCTTGTATGTTCCCGACGAGTCATCGAAGACCTTTGGGTAGTAAATTCATACACTGATATTACACTCCTACTTGATTTTTGAATATTTTGAAGTTGTTGCTTGATATTTGAAGACCTCATCTCCAACCATCATGCGTCATTGGCTTCTTGAATATGGATACTATACATGTATATCTTTTGATTTTGAGATGTAGATCTGTTGTCTACTTCTCGTGGCTACACTTTATATAGTTATATGACATGGATCTGTAGTGTATTTGATTGGTAGCCATGATTTTATTTCATCCTGAGCATGGGTATACCTGCCTCGGTGATACAAATTGTTATTTTGTAGATGGCACCTCATGAACTCTGGTCCCTCGGCTCACTCGCTTCATACGTTGGTGAATATTTGTAATGTATTTCAGCCATAAGATTCTCTTATGACCTCACACATTAGGGGGAATCTATTATAACCCTAAATTGCACTAGACATGCATACATGGCATTAGGACATCTTACTTGCTATTTTTTCCAAGCCATCATTGAACAACTCTTTTGAAAAACCATTTCTTTGAATATGTACATGCCCTGCACCACTATTGCCTACGTACATACGCTAATTTCACCATTACACCCCACGTACACTCACAAAAAGGCACGAAAAATAAAAATATGAAAGGGATACAGGTTTTCAGGCCATTACCTAACCATTTGACCGCCCATAGCCATTCACCCCAACCTTTACTATATTTTTGGCCTATATAAGAAGGTGTTGGGGTCCCATTCCAAAGAGAAGCATGAGAGCATAGAAAATATTCCCATTTCAGTATTCCCCCTTTGCCCCAATATTTTGCAACCACATTGTGAGTTTGAGCCATAATTCATTTTCCCTCCATTGCAAACCCTTTCCATTTCCTGCTACAACAGTGGTGTTAACTTAGGGTTTATTTTATTCTTCTATGCAAACTCAAGTTCCTTTTTTTTCAACCATATTTCAATATCCACCTTCGTCGAATTCCATGGACCTAACATTCCCTTCTATACTTTCATTCTTAGTGAGATTCTTCCATAGATATCATGCACTCAATCCTATGCATTTCCAACTACAAATAGAACCATTTGTTGGTTTATATCTCTCACTTCTACTTCTTTTTTTTACCGAGGTTCATATCTCAACAGGTTTCCAACAAAACCCTTTAAAACTATCGGCCCTCATGGTAAGCTAGAAGGAAACACAACATGAAAAGTGCACTGTGCAGTCTCACCCAAGATAGATTTATGGGTGACTACAAATCTGAAGTGCTTGCATTCTAGGAATGAGTGGGGACCTGGGAGTGTATCTTATCTTCTTCATATTTTAATTTGGTTATTCATTCAAGTATTTCTAGGATTTATTCATCTTTATGGATGCATGCATTCTAATACATCTCATTAATCATTCATTCATAGATAACCATTTACAGAAAGTAACCATACAAGAACATCACATATAACACATGATTTACTGTGGTTCACCCCCTCTTGGGCTATGTTGACAAAGATTTGGCTTCTCTACTCTTTTATTTATTCTGCTACAAAATATGGTGATGTGTGCATTACATCTTCCATCATACAATTATGAATAGGTTCAAGACCCTATGTGAGGTGGACTAGATCACACCAAGCTACTCAGTGTGTGATCTAACCCTCAAAATATACCTTACTTGAATATTTTACAGCCTTACTACAACAATAGTTAAACCACCACCATCTAAACTCACAAAATCTAGAACCCCAACCTAGACCTCCTAGGTTCTTATTTATACCATTTTAGAATCTTATAGTCATTACCATCTTTATCAAAAACCCTAAACCTAACGAGGTTAGGCGTTCCTTCCTTCTCATCTTGCATGTTTCTCCTCTTGCATGTTGTTTTTCCTCACACCTGATTCTTTTCCTGCCAGTTCTTCTCCAAAATTAGGCCTTTCCTTCCAAAAATATGTCTTTCCTTAAAATAGGCTTGTGCCCAACATATGGTTATCAAAATTGATATGAAAAATTCATTTGATAGAGTAAATCATAGTTTCCTCTTTGAAGTTATAAAGATATTTTTCTTTAATCAATTTTTTATATCCTGGATTGGAGCCTGTGTCTCCAATCCATGGATAGCTCCTTTAATTAATGGTAGGCTTGACCCTTTTTTTAAAGTCACAAGAGGGTTAAGACAGGGATTTCCTCTCTCTCCTATGTTGTATGTTCTCATGGTAGAAGAGTTGAATAGAATATTAGATTATGAAAGTAGAACAAGATCCATCCCTGATCTAAATATCGCAAGAGGAGTCAATAGAATAAATCACTCTCAATTTGTGGATGATACCCTATTATTAGGAGGTGATTCTAAAATTATGTCTAGCCAATTTAAATTGGAATTGGATTAGTATGGTGAAGTTTTAAGAGGAATTATAAAAAAAATTAAGAGTCAAATATATGCATGAAATATAAAGGCTATCACTCTCATCAGAATATCCATTCCGTCGCAATTTCCTTTCTTGGTGGAATGGAAATACTTCAAATATTTAGGCACGCCAATCAATCTGAAATCACTCCCAGGGTAGGCATGAATATTCATCCTGTAAAAGATAAAATATCAATTCAAAGTATGGGGGGAAATATGGTTGAACCCAACATGCATATTGGTTCTGGTGAAATCAATCTTATCGTATTTCCCCATTTTCCAATTCTCAGCTCTATTGGCTCCAATGGTTATAAAGAAGGCCATGGCACAGATAATCCGCAAATTCCTCTGGTAAGGGGGAAACGATAATGAGAAAAAATTTCACATGGTTTGTTATAGAAACATTTGCATCACCCTATGCAAACTTGCACAGAGGGCCTTTTTTCATTTTCCTGTGTAGACTTGAAGTCCCTTTTTACAAATCCCAGAGCTAAAAAACATTATTTTTCCACATATACGCACCCTACCTATTGTACAGCATGTGTATACGCATGTTGCACCACTATATCCCGCATACATAGGGTTTTGTGCTCAAAATTAAAAAATGGTGTCGGGTTTCCATGTCACGTCATGATATCCATGATCCTTGGCCTTCCATATACTGGAAATGTTATGACTCAGCCCTTCAGTTCCACTTGAAGGCTATAAATGGGACAAATATGAGCTATGGAAAAGAGGATAAGAATTCAACTTTGAGAGCAAAGTTACTCTGGAGAAATTATTCACTTCATATTGAGTCTACATCCATTTTTCCTTTTAAGTCTGAACACATTGTTCAACCCCCAAGCTCTTCCCTACTTGATTGAGAACCTCATTGTCTCTCTTATATGATATTTCCTTTGGTGAAGGATTGAAGTGGTGAAGGGCTAGCTAGAAGGGACTTAGTTTCTCAATTTCAAACCACCCAGCACATAATTTTGTAATTCATTCACTTCTTTTGATTACATTTCAATAGAAATACTCTTTTCTCGTCCAATTAATGTATTGAAAATATTTGAATTGTTATTCCATGGGCATATTTGTTATGAATATTGATGGATTATGTTATTGAATGTGATAACATTATATATTATCACCATATTCTTGCATTTATTAGTTGTTGAGGACAAGTTGCAGGTGTATTGCTTTGAGTCAAGTGCTCAACGATGGACATCATCAAATGTCTGGATGAGGTAGGCCTTTTATCTTGTCTTTCTAGCATATTTTTTTATATAACATACCTGAGATTAGAGTTTATTTCTGCAGCCATTTCCATCTGTTGTGGTTTACCCCTAGCCATAGAGAGATTTTCGTCGTAACAAAATTGGCGACCATACTGGGGATAGAATCTTCTTTTTCGGGGTTTGGAGTGTTTTTCTCCTTTGATTTCTCTCATTTATATTAATTTTCTTGTCATCTGACTACTTGGCAACCTATGTTCATTCCGAGTCTAAGTTTCTTAGCCTTATCCTTAGCCTGGCTATGTTTTAACACATATACGCGGGTTTTCACCTGATAGTCATGTACATACACGTGATGTCCTTCTGCAAGAGGCGCATATATGCTCTTTCCCTTGAACAATCGCATACATCACCCTTTGTTGCTTGGTTGTTGGGTTTGATGATTGTTGGGTAAGTTTTGATGCTTTTTGAGTCTTCTCAGGTCTTTGTTATGACTGTTAAGTTTCTGTGGAATGATGAGAAACCTCTTTTTGGTCGAATTTTTGGGCGGTGCCTTTCTCATCATTATTTTCATTTGATTGTCGTTGCATCTTGGGTTGGGTGTTTTCTTCTTGATATCCAACTTTGGTTGTCTCTGTTTACATATAGTAGAGTTTTTATATAAAGTTGATGTTCAGTTCTTTCAATTTCATTCTTTTATATTGAAAATACAAAAATATTAGGCATTTTGCATTGATGATTTGATTTTTTAGGTCCTTATCATTGATCTTAGTACATGTAAAGAAGTATTGCATCTTATTTAGAATTGTGGAACTAAATTGAAAATTGCATTTTGAAAAGAATATCATTTATTGGGAATTGAAGTTAGGAATTTGAATTGTATTCATATTCATTTATTTTACTTGCTAATTCATAACATCATTAGTTTCACAACCGCACCTTTTTGAGTAAGCAAGGCCACTAAAAGTAACACTTATAATTTAAAATTTATTATTAACGATTTTATTTTCTAGGGTGCACAAACTAGCTTAGGATTTAGAGCCTTGGAATATGATTTTGTGAGTAAACTTCTCCAAGGCTATTAAATCAACATATGTGTCTGACTAAGGGAGTGGATAAATCCATTGTATAATTGGCGATGTCATGAGGCTCCGCTTACACCAGATTTAAACACGAGGTCGCGTGAGGTTGGTTGAAGGGATATCCCCCGAATACCTTCTTAGCGTTAGATATATTTCTAGGGATCTATTTTTATATGGGGATCTTGATGATACTTTTACTTCTGTGAGAGGCGGTGCTTTCTGTTGGTCACTATAATTGTTTGTTAATTAAAACAGTCAAGTGTTACATAAATTGTCAACCCAAGGAATTCTATTTATTTCAAAGGCAATCACACACTGTATATTCTCGATCTCAAAAGAAATATAAAGTTGTAGTAAAAGTTACACTAATCACACCTTGCTTTGAACAGAATGAAGTTCTACTTTGAATTACAGTAAAAGCAATCTATCTATTACAGAGTTTAAGATTCAAAGGAAAATAATTATCAGAAGAATCCTAGATTACATTAAGAAACAACAATCTAGGGAAAAGGAACCTTTCAGCATACTGCAAAGAAGACTATCTATTATGTAACAGAGAACAGGACCATATTCCCCAAAGTAGGAATATTCAACACCTGTCTCTGACTATCACACTTTCATAAACTCATTCTGCAAACAGAATTACTAATCAAAATGATCAACAATTACCTAGGAATGAATTGTATGAAAACGATGTAACAATCAGTTGGAACAGAGTTTCAGCAAAATAGATTTTTAAAAAGGTATGAATAAAAACAATACTAACACACTACAGAAACTAATGGGTGAATCTTGTGAAGAAGGTGGGCCCTCTCCTTCTCACAAGATTCTCCAGAAATGAAAGGAACTAAAAAGAAATGCTCAGAATGATATTTTATTCATCTGTCTAATGTGGCAAGTTACAATGTCAAAAGTGAACATGCTCCTTCTCTGTAATTTGCTTCTAGCTAAGCCTTCCGTAATCTCCCTTATAATGTTGATTTCTCCCCTATTTAAAGAGGAGAATCCTCTTAATACAATTAAACATAAAATTACATGTGTACATACAAATACTATTCTTAGTCTGATCTAATCTTCTATGCTGGAATAGGATATTTTGATCTTCCATAGAAAAATGTTGTTACAGTGGTTGTAAAGGTGTTGACTTGAGGTAAAGCTGTTGCGGCCAGTGCAACAACTCCTTTAATTATCTTTTCTTGTTACCGTTGTATGTGAAATACTGTTTCAGCATCACAAATCACGGACTGTTTCAACAATGGGATTTTTGTACTATTTAACTGTTTCAGCAACATGGTCTTCAAGAAGCAACGATGGTTGTAATGGTGTTGGCTTGAGGTATAGCTGTTGCAGCCAATGTAACAACTCCTTTAATTATCTTTTCTTGCTATTGTTGTATGTGAAATACTATTTCAACATCGCAAATCACAGACTATTTCAGCAACGAAATTTGCGTACTATTTGAATGTTTCAGCAACACGGTCTTCAAGAAGCAACGATATATTAACTGTAGTCTTCAAACTGTTTTAGCAACTATATATTTCTGATTAATGGCTAAGTATGAAAGTAATGTAAAATTACATGTAAAACAAATTAAACATATAACAAAGAGAAGAAACATTATATGCCTTTGGAAAAATAGATTAAGGTGATAATGTAGGCTTAAATATGAGTGGGAAAAGGATGTAATGATAGAAAAATGTATGAGAAAAAAGGTACATTATAGGGTCCTAACATCCCCCCCAACTAAAAAGGTTTCATGTCCTCAGGCAACTTCAATCTGAATCAAAATCTGGATACCGACTCTGGGCGTGAAAATTACTTAAGAAGTAGCTGTAGAAAGTACTGTCTGTTGGGGCTCTAAATCCTTGAACATGTTGTAGCCTTTGCCAGGCTATTGTTTCAACCTTCTTGGGCAACCTATGATGAAATTGATACTTCTCTACTGGCATCCACAGAATGGGAAAATGGAACTGATATCCTACCCAATTTTCAGCACATTGTTGGACACATTTGATGTAACTGGGTACCTGGAAGATTGTTGTCTCAAGATTGGTAGGACTAAAGGGATTGTGCTCCTGCCTTTTCTCAGAAGATTGTTGCCAAAACATGTTATTTTATTTTAGGGCAGCAGTCTCTATGGATTTAATAAACTGTTGACAATCCTGAAGTATTGTTGCCTATAGTTGCCATATATATTGAGTCATCCCTAGTTTCTTCAAAAATTGATAATATTCTGTAACAAAGGTGGCAGCGTTCTGTGGTTTTGGCCATATCCAGAGGAGACAGTTATCTTCATTATGCTTGGTAGCTAGAAAATCATTCTACCATGTAATCTGGTTGGCAAGGAAGGAGGCGAGTGCCCGAATCTAGATATCACCAACAAGAGGATTAAGATTAAGTTGTTTGTTCTCATTAATGGCTTCATTATGAATATATACCTCACATAGTAAATGTTGATCAATAGTAGAGCCTTCTGCAAAAGTTTGAACAAAATCTTCTAGTTTGAACACTGCATAGGGTCTTCCTTCTTTGATTGATTTTATCTGAAAGAATGTAAGTCATTCTATAAGGAAAAGAGAGTAATTTGAGGATGGTTTCCTAGCAGCCAACAATTTTTGTACCAAATCGAACATCAAGAGCAATTTGTTTTTTAACTCCTCATTCTGCTTCTTATGGGCATGAGATTCTTTGTGTGTTTTCTCCAAAGCTTCCCAGTTTGAATATATGTGGTTCAACCAAAGTAGTCTGTGCTCCTACAAACTTTTGTCCTGTGTAATAGCAGACTCCTTTTCCATTTGTTCATTATTACCTACTCATTCCATGGTTGAGTTTGTGTTTTAGCATCGCAAGTGGTAGGCTGAGGTAGAGTCTGGTGGCTTGTTCCACAAAAGTAGGGGTACTGATCTTGCCAGGAGGGGCAGATTCGTCAATAGGCAAAGTTTGAACAACTTTACTAATGAAAACAGGAGCTTTGGATTTAACAGTTGTTGTATGCCAGGGTTCCTATAGATTAGCTTTTCTTTTTGGAATTTTTGAAGGTCCTACTGGCTCTTGTGTAACAGTAGGGAGTTCCTCTTTTTTAACTACAAAAGTCGTAGGTGTAGGGGAAGCTCTTGGAATTGGGATTTGAACCACTTTTTAGCCTGCTTGATCATAAATATCCCCACATTGGTTGCACATATACTCTCTATACTGATCATCTTTTGTGTTTTTCTCTGCCATGGCCACTACGCGACCTAAGGTGTACAAATTAAGTTCCCTGTCATAGGCTTCCTTTTCCATTACCATCTCTTGCTTGTAAGCTTCCAGTTATGATCTTAGAAACTCATTCTCTTGTAAGAGAGAAGCCATTATTGGTTCTGGTTGTTGATCTGTCATAGGTGTATCAAGAGGGGTGACTGGTTTTTGTGTAACGGTCACAACCTTAGTAGCTGGTTCTTGTGGAGCAGCTACAAAATTAGCAGTTGATTCTTGTGTTTCAGCTACTTGATGTAAATAAAATAATGTTACAACACCCTGGGCATGTGATTCTTGTATTTCAGGAATAAAGTCAGCAGTTGATTCTTGTGTTTCAGCTGTAGTTGGTTCTTGTGTAACAACTATAGCTAGTTCTTGTGTAACAACTATTGAATGAGTAGTTGGTTCTTGTGTGACAGCTACTGTTGCAGCACCCTGGGCATCTGATTCTTGTATTTCAGGAAAGAAGTCAGCAGTTGGTTCTTGTGTTTCAACTGTAGCTGGTTCTTGTGTAACAGCTTTAGCTGGTTCTTGTGTTTCAGCTACTAAATGAGTAGCTGGTTCTTGCATGACATCTACTGAATGAGTAGTTGGTTCTTGTGTGATAGCTACTTGATGTAAGGAAAATGATGTTGCAACACCCTGGGCCTCTGGTTTTTGTGTTTCAGTGCCAGTGGGTTGAACAGGTAAAAATTCTTGGATTTGGGAGGGTGGAGGTGTATGAGCTTTTAGCAAAATGGGTTGGGGGTTTAGGGTAGTGGAAATAGTGGCTTCTTTTGTTGAAGCCCTCGTTCATTTTTTAGGTAAAAAGGAAGGAAAAGTAGTAGTTTACTTCTTTCTTTTGCGAGTGGTTTTTTCCTCAGTGATGGAGCAGGGAGGGTTATCAAGTTTATCTACTTCAAAATCATCGCTAAGGATATGAACAGTAGGAGTAGATGATTTTGGTAAATTGTGGGGCGGATTTGGTATGGTAGGAGGGTTAATTGGATCAATTGGATATGTAGGCAGATTAATAGGTATTTCTGGAGGGTCGGGAAGGTTTTGTGGTTGCTCTTCATGAGGATTTTCAGGATGTTCAGTAGCTTCCTGAGGGTTTATGGGTGGATTTTTTAAGAGAGGGTTTTGTTGGGAAAAACCCTTTTGGATGAGTAATTGAATGAGACGATGATGGGTGAGGGAAAGGATGGGATTTTTAGCCTGTTTACAATAATGCGACATATTTCTAAGACATCTGAGAAGTTAGTAAGGAATATTCACCAGGATAGCATGTTGTAAATGAGATAACAAGACAAAGTCGTACTGGTAAACTACCTGGTATC
This sequence comes from Picea engelmannii, assembly GCA_009831015.1. Taxonomy (NCBI): domain Eukaryota; kingdom Viridiplantae; phylum Streptophyta; class Pinopsida; order Pinales; family Pinaceae; genus Picea; species Picea engelmannii. The sequence continues at coordinate 658,326 of ML784877.1, read as the reverse complement.
ATCCTTCACAGGTAATGTAGTTCTTAACAAACTTTGCAACGTTCGGCCAAGGAGGCGGCAACGAGCTAAGTCGAACACCCCGGGCTTTAGGCTCAACTTGTTCTCCTGGCAAGAGAAAATCCTGTTGGGCATTAAGAATAATATGTTTACGGTTGAACCAGCGAATGCCAGTGACGGGAAGACCTGAAACTTGTGTTATATCATCCTCTGTGACTGGAATCTGAACCCCTTGAACAATAGAATGGTATTCTTGAAGATTTTGAGCAAATTGAAGAACCTGTTGTTGATCAAATCCCTGGAGCCTCTGAAAATAACCCAGCCAGCCTGCCTGTTGAAAGATTTGGTAGACTTCTGGATACAATTCTAGCAGGGTTGTCGTGGCAGGTTCATATCGTATAACATGACCTTCCATGGCTATTCAGCTCAGTAGAATGCACAGTCATAGATTCAAGTAACCGCACCCGAACAGAGTAAGTTTTGTGGATGAGGGCATGTAAATGATGGTGAAAGAACGAGATAATGGGTAAAAAGAAGTGACGGTAGTTAGTTCATGTGAGATGATGGCATAAAGTTTTGATATCCCCCCCCCCCCCNCTACGGCTAAAATAGTGACTTTAAGTGTATGGTAATAATGAATCAGGATCTTCTTGTTCACCATAGTTCAATTATATTTACATATAAAGTTTACATACCTCATCTTTACCTTGATTCGTACTTCAAAAAATATAGTGCATGTTCATAATAGATCTGCAGTAATCATGGGAGAAACTTTGGATTTATGTGAGAAATTGTATCAAGGGTTTGTTTAATCAAGGGAGAAGGTAGTGAAAGGACAGAATGTAGTATGAAAAATAGGAGAAGTGAGAGCGGAGGAGCTAAAGAAGATGCTTTTATGACAGGAAATGCTGAAAAAGTGGTGTTTCAGCAACAGTAAAAGAACGGAAAAAATGTTTGCTGAGGAGTGATGTTTTAACAATGGAAAATATTGCTGAAGAAATGGTGTTTCAGCAACAGGAAAAATGGGGAAAATGTTGTTGAAGAGTGGTGTTTCAGCAATGGGAGAATGGGGGAAAATGTTGTTGAAGAGTGGTGTTTAAGCAATGGGAAAATGAGGAAAAATGTTGTTGAAGAGTTTCGTTTCAGCAATGGGAAAATGGGGGAAAATGTTGTTGAAAAGTGGTGTTTCAGCAATGGGAAAATGAGGAAAAATGTTGTTGAAGAGTGGTGTTTCAGCAATGGGAAAATGAGGAAAAATTTTGTTAAAGAGTGGTGTTCCAGCAATGGGAAAATGAGGAAAATGTTGTTGAAGAGTGGTGTTTCAGCAATGGGAAAATGAGGAAAGGGAATGGAAAGGAAAGAAAATAAAAGGGGATGAATGATGGGAATGTTGAATGGGAAATGAATGGATTGAAGAAAGAGGGAGCAATGCTTCACAAGATGAAGCTTGGATCTACTTGTAGTAAGATTGTCCTTTCTTGGTAGGCCCTTTTTTGGATCTAGAATCTACAAAAGAATCAATTGTAGCATGCCATCCCTTGGTAGGGATTATTAGTAAAATAAATTTAATCTAATACTAAGGAAATAAAATTCAGAAAAATTAAATGCAATGAGGGGCAGGAGGCTCCTCTAAAAAGAGATAATGTGAATCTGCCACGCATGTGGCCTTAAAATCTTCTTTGGAAATGGGGCGTTGGTACAGACAGAGCTGATGACCATTCACTAATAATGGTGTTTTAGAGTCATCAATTGTTAGGAGCCTTACTGTTCCATTGGGGAAAACAGTATCCACTTCGTAAGGTCCTAGCTATCTTGTACGTAGTTTCCCTTGAAATTCTTCAAATCGAGAATCATACAATAAAGCCCAATTACCTTTTTGGAATTGCTTATGCTTGATGATTTTATCATGCCATTTTGTTCTTTGTTGTTGAATCATAGTTGTCTGGTGAATGGCATCTAATATTTTTTCATCCAATTCATTAAGCTATTGCAACTTGGCTGTCTGTGCATCAGTCAAATCAAGGTTAACAACTAAAGTAGTCCTTAAGGTTTTGATTTCAAATTCCACGGAAAAGACAACACTTTTTCCATAAACTAATTCATAGGGGGAGAATCCTGTAGTATTTCTCCAGGTAGTTCTATAAGCCCATAATGCTTCAGAGAGACTTTGAGAACAATCCTTCTGGTTTTCCTTCACTGCTTTTGTGAGAATGGATTCTATTACTTTGTTTGTGCTTTCCACTTGTCCATTGGCTTGGGGGTGGTATGGTGTAGTCATTCTATGATAAATATGATATTATTGAAGGGTGGCTTTAAAACCATGAGAGGTGAAAGGAGGTCCTCCATCTGTGACTAATTCTCTAGGTACTCCAAATCTGACAAAGATATCTTCAAATAAGAAATCTAGAACAGTTTCTTCAGTAGTGATATGGAGTTCTTTAGCCTCCACCCATTTGGTCATATACTCTGTGCACACCAATATATAAACTTTTTGATTGGATGGAGGGTTAATGGGTCCTACAAAGTCTAAGGCCCATCTTTCAAATGGTTCGAGTACTACCTGGGGGTTTAATGGCATTTCATATCTATGATTAGGTTGACCCATTCTTTGACAGCTATCACAGGCCCGGACATATTTCTTTGCATCTTTAAAAAGTGAGGGCCAATAATAACCCATCCTGAGAATTTTATGTGTCATTCTTTTATCAACAAAATGCCCTCCACAAAGGCCATCATGACAAGCTTTTAGTAAATCATAAACCTCATCTTCTCTAATGCATCTTCGGATTTCTTGATCAAGTCCTATGTAGAAAAGGTACCCACTTATCCAGCTATACCAAGCACTTTGTTGAATGATTTTTCTTTTCTCTCCGTGGGATATGTACGGTGGTAAATTCCATGCAACCAGATAATTAGCAATGTCTGCATACCATGGTGAGTGAGAAGATACTAAAAATAAATATTCATCAGGAAAGGAATCATCTACTGGAGTATTATCATCAGGTGTTAACCAAGAAAGAAAATCAGCAACTACATTTTCTTTTCCTAGTCGATCTACAATTGTAATATCAAATTCTTGTAATAATAATAACCATCTGGTGACTTGAGCATTTGTGATAGATTTGTTCATTAAATATTTAATAGTTGAGTGATCAGTATGGACAAAAGTAGAATAGCCAGTGATGTAATGTCAAAATTTATTAATATCATAGATAACTGCTAAAAATTCATTTTCGGTAACTATATAGTTAAGTTCATTAGGACTCATATTCTTGCTAATGAAGTAGATAGCATAAGGGAGATGATTGTCTTCTTGTCCCAAGACAACTCCTATTGCAATATCTGAAGCATCCGAAGATATATGAAAGGGAAGTGCCCAATCAGGTCCTCTTAGAATAGGAGCTGTAGATAACTGATGTTTGAGTGCATCAAATGCTTCCTAGCAAAGATTAGTCCACTTGAATTTAGCATTTTTCATAAGTAACACAAACAAATGAGAAGCCATTTTGGAAAAAAAATCGATAAATCTTCTATAGTATCCAGCATGTCCTAAGAAACTTCTCACATCTATTTGGGTTTTGGGAATAGGAAGGTCTTTAATGACTTGTATCTTGGATGGATCTACCTGAATTCCTTGGGATGAAATAAAATGTCCAAGTACCACTCCTTCACTCATCATCATATGACATTTTTCGGTGCTCAAGGAGAGGTGGGATTGTATACATCGGTTAAGTACTTTCCCAAGATTTTGTAGTGCTTCCTCAAAAGAGACACCATAAGGGGTAAACTCATCCATAAAAATTTTCATAGAGTCATTAATCATATCAGAAAAGATTCCTATAACTGTTCTTTGAAAGGTTGTTGGTGCATTACATAGTTCAAATGGGAGGAATCTATAAGAAAAAGTTCCCCAAGGGCTAGTAAAAGTGGTCTTATCTTGGTCTTGGGGTGCAATTTTGATCTAGTTATACCCACCGAAACCATCTAAGAAAGAGAAGAATTTCTTCCCTGGCAAACTATCTAACACCTGATCAATGAATGGTAACGAAAAGTGATCTTTTTGAGTGGATTTATTTAAGGCTCTATAATCTACACACATTCTCCATTTCCCATTTTTCTTAGGAATTATTACCAATGGGGAAACCCATTCACTGTCAGATATAGGATATATAAACCTTACATTAAGCAATTTTTGAAGTTCTTCTTTAAGATTTTTTCTTAAATTAGGGTTCATTCATCGTTGAGATTGGTAGATCGGTCGAAAATCTTCCTTGATATAGATACGATGAGTACATAATTCAGGAGAGATTCCCTTCATATATATATAGTCCCATGCGAATGATTCCTTATGCTCAAGAAGTAACTTCATTAATTTCTGTGTTTCAGCAACTGTCAAGTTGGAGTTTATATTCAGTGTTTTGCCAGGTTCAATTTCTACTGGTATACTTTTAGAAGAGATGGTAGTTGATGTTTGAGGTAGGTCTTCAGAGTTAAGGTTTTCCTGGGTATCTAACTCCAAAAGTGCAACTAGTTGATTATGTGTTTCTAGAGTCACAAAGGAGGGTTCAAAAATAAAATTATTAATTACTTCATCCTCAATGGCATCTTTAAGGCTTAAGGCTTGTCCGATAGTCAAGATAGGTTGAGTAGTTTGATCATCATAGTCCACCCATAAGGAATTGTCATTATTAATCAAGGGTGTAGCATGAGGGTAGAAGGTAAGTTGTTTGGTCTCATATCCATTGGAAATTGTCATTGAACCAAATCTGCAACTGATAAAGGCATCTGTTGTGGCTAGCCAAGGCCTTCCCAAAATTAGAGGATGACCCCCCAACTTTGTTTTAGGTTGTAATACCACAAAGTTAGCTGGATAATTCCATGACTCAACTGAGATGATTAGGTCTTCAATGACTCCTTCCGGTTTGATTGTAGAATGGTCAGCTAATTCTAGAATGGTTGGGGTATCTCTGATTTCATTCTTCAGTTGTAATAGTTGTGAAGTTTAAAGAGTCATAATATTGATAGAAATGCCTAAGTCTACCAGAACTTGAGGAATTATTGTTTTTCCAATTTTCACTGTGACAGTAGGATGGTCGGGATCACCATATTTAACTGGAGGAGCTTTACCCGACATTAGTGCAGACAGATCACCCATGACATGAACTGTGAGGGGATCTTTAGTTTTCCTACTGAGTTTCTTAACACAAATGCCTCACATAGTTCTAGCATAAATTGGTACATCTCTTAGTGCTTGTAATAGTGGAATTTTGACATAGAGATTTTGTAATTCACCTAGGAGATTGAAAGCAGGTGGATCAAGAGTTTTAGTCAAATCTAAACGCTCAGGGAATGGTGGTTATGTTGTTTCAACAACAGTATTTGAGGATGGTTGTACCTTTTCAGGTGAATCGTGCTTTTTTATTTCTTCTTTATCGAAATCAGAAGAGGTAACATCATCAATGATAGGTTCTACTATTTTCCTAGATTGTAAATGAATATCATTGCATTGTGCAGGGAAAAAAGAAAGTATAGGCTGGTTTTGAAAATCAATACACTGCACAGCCTTATTATTGGTGTTAGGGTTAGGTTTTACATGTATTTGGGGCCGCATCATTTGATTATTCGGTGGAGCACCTAATGGTAAAGGGAGTGGTTGCTGAAATTGTGATTGAAATTGAGGAAATTGATTTGGGAACGGGGGTCGTTGACCTCTCCAATTTGGATTCCATTGGTTAAGGTAAGGTTGTTGTTTTGAAGGCCAAGGTGTCCATATTGTTGGGTCTACAAAGGGAGGGTTTGTTTGTCGCATGGGTGTGTAATTCATTTGATTGAAGGGTGGGTATTGCATTTGGTTAAAGGGAGGGTAATTTTCTTGACTAAAAGAAGGATACTTATTCCAATGATTAGAAGATGTAAATGGCATATTAGGATTCATACCTTGTCCCTGCAGTTTCCATTTCCTTCTCTATGTCAACAGATAGACAACTTCAGCTTCTTCATCAGTTGGTTGTAATGCTGCTTTGATTCTTAGTAAAGAAGGGCATTGTTGGGTTTCATGATCCTTATCACAAAGGGTGCAAATTGGTTTTTTGTCCAATGGGCATTCCCTTAGTGGGTGTTTTTCTCTGCATTTGGAACAAAATATGGACAGAGCTGCTTCTGCTTCGACTTGTTTCTTTTTAATATGCAAGTTGTCAATTTGTGAAGCAAAAGAACTTAACATTTCAGTTTTAAAATCCTCAAGTAAATTACGTATTTAGGCTCTTGTTGCTCCTCCACTGGCTGATTTTTGAACTCTAGAAAATGTGGTATCCCTGTTGTTTGATCTATTCCTTACAGATCCTCTTGAACATATTTTACAGAGGTTAACAATTTCATCATATGATTCTTTAGATATGTCCCCTTTTCCAAGCATATTCAGCATATCTAGACAGTCATCTCTTACTCCTTTTAATAATATTGTTTTAAGAATATCTTTACTTACATCGGGGTGACTGGATCTTTGCAGATTATACTGTAGCCTTTCCACAAAGTCCTCCATATTTTCATCCTCTTTCTATATCATCTTGAATAGTTCCTCTCTTTTTTATCTTGTTCGGAAATAGTCTTGATATTTGTGCAGAAATTTCTGTTTCATCTGATCCCATGTTGTGATTACATGACCTCCAAGACTCATGAACCATCTTAATTCATTTTCCTTTAATGTTTTTGGAAATAGATTTAATTTTTTAGCATTGGAAATGTAATCATAACTTCTACATAATATGTCAAACTCGAAAAGGAATTCATTGGGATCTTCAGAAGATAAACCATGAAAGTTGGGTAAATATGAAAGTGGAATATTCTTCATGGGAGCTACTCCTCTAGGAAGATCACCATTAGGGAATCCTGAGGTAGAAAAATATTTTTCATCGTTTACCTCTCCTTCAAGACCTACATGTTCTTCATGGTGCAGTTCTTCATTATATCCATCCATGGTTTCTTCTGTTTGTTCCCCTACTGCACTTGCTCGATCCTCAATGTTGTTTGTTGGTTTTTCAACTCTCTGTTTCAAAGTTCACTTGAAAGGAAGGTTGAGGCTTTGGTTTTCGAGAGTTTGGTCGTTGAGGAACAACAAATTCATATTTTGATATAATCTTATCGATAAAAGTATTTCTTCCTCCCCTTCCTCTGCCCCTGCCACCTGTAGGGTCAGTTTCCTTGCGGGGTCCACGTCCTCTCATGCAATTTGTACATTTGAAAGAAAAATGTAAATGCTTTTGAAATCTATAATTGCCTTCCTCGACAACGACACCAAAATGTTGGTCACTATAATTGTTTATTAATTAAAACAATCAAGTGTTACATAAATTGTCAACCCAGGGAAGTTTGTTTATTTCAAAGGCAATCACACACTGTATATGCTCAATCTCAAAAGCAATATAAAGTTGTAGTAAAAGTTACTCTAATCACACCTTGATTTGAACAGACTGTAGTTCTACTTTGAATTACAGTAAAAGCAATCTATCTATTGCAGAGTTTAAGATTCAAAGGAAAATAATTATTAGAAGAATCCTGGATTACATTAAGAAGCAACAATCTAGGGAAAAGGAACCTTTCAACATACTGCAAAGAAGACTATCTATTCTATAACAGAGAACAGGACCCTATTCCCCAAAGTAGGAATCTTCAGCACCTGTCTCTGACTATCACACTTTCATAAACTTATTCTGCAAACAGAATTACCAATCAAAATGATCAACAATTACCTAGGAATGAATTGTATGAAAATGATGTAACAATCAATTGGAACAGAGTTTCAGCAAAACAAAGTTTTAACAAGGTATGAATAAAAACAATACTAACACACTACAGAAACTAATGGGTGAATCTTGTGAAGAAGGTGGGCCCTCTCCTTCTCACAAGATTCCCCAGAAATGAAAGGAACTAAGAAGAAATGCTCAGAATGATATTTTATTCATCTATCCAATGTGGTAAGTTACAATGTCAAAAGTGAACACGCTCCTTCTCTTTAATTTGCTTTTATCTAAGCCTTCTGTAATCTCCCTTCTAATGTTGATTTCTCCCCTATTTAAAGAGGAGAATCCTCTTAATACAATTAAGCATAAAATTACATGTGTACATACAAATCCTATTCTTAGTCTGATCTAATCTTCAATGCTGGAATAAGATATTTTGATATTCCGTAGAAAAATGTTGTTACGCTGGTTGTAATGGTGCTAGCCTGAGGTACAGTTGTTGTGACCAGTGTAACAACTCCTTTAATTATCTTTTCTTGTTACTGTTGTATGTGAAATATTGTTTCAACATCGCAAATCACGGACTGTTTCAGCAATGGGATTTGCGTATTGTTTGACTGTTTCAGCAACGTGGTCTTCAAGCAGCAATGATGGTTGTAATGGTGTTGGCTTGAGGTACAACTATTACGGCCAGTGTAACAGCTCCTTTAATTATCTTTTCTTGTCACTGTTGTATGTGAAATATTATTTCAGCATCGTTGTTTCAGCAACGGGATTTGCGTACTGTTTGATTGTTTCAACAACGTGGTCTTCAAGAAGCAATGACATATTAACTACAGTCTTCAAACTGTTTTAGCAAATATATATTTATGATTAATGGCTAAGTATGAAAGTAATGTAAAATTACATGTAAAACAAATTAAACATATAGCAAAGAGAAGAAACGTTATATACCTTTGGAAAAATAGATTAAGGTGATAATGTAGGCTTAAATATGAGTGGGAAAAGGATGTAATGATAGCAAAAAGTATGAGCAAAAAGGTACATTATAGGGTCCTAACACTTTCAAGGTTTCAGGCTTTGTTACCCTGCCTATATGATGGACCTGACTTATGACTTTTTGCCTACGCATCGGTTATATCGTGGTTCCTTAGTTGCTTGACATAAGTACCATATAGGTTACTTTCATGTAACACACCCAACCCCTAAATGATCTTTCAAGGGGTGGGGAATCATAATTTCATTTTCCTTAACTATCTCAAATCCTAAATGTAGGATTTCTATCACATCCTTCTCATCCATCACTATCCAACCATTGTATCCATGCTCAAGTCCGAGCTCCAGACTGGTAGATATGCCCTTCCCAAGTTCTCCCGACATTTATTGGTCAAATACCATGTGGCACCCATGTGGATCCACCTCACACGTATTGTCTCTAAGTTCCTTCATCCATGGTGTAAGACTATCCACCATATGATCCCATGACTAGACTTCATATCTTTTTAAATATATCAGTGGTATAGGAGTTTGGTGCTTCATGCCTCTTTTCTATCTATGCACAAGACCACCTAGAGTCCTGAACTTTCGAAGCCTCGTAAGCTTTCTGCATGGCTCTGGCCTTCAGGATTTTCGGTCTCTCTACCATACTACACCCCAAACCTCCAGAGTCCCGAAGTCCTGGACTCCTGGAGTTTCAGCCACTTCACCAACCACTTTGGCTAGGTGGAACTGACACATAGGAGGGGTCGATATGACATGTGTAACATTCCAAAGGGTCTATAGGGTATGTGATATGCATGAATATGGGTGACACATGTCATGTCAAACTGGGGTCCACATCACCTTGGGTGACATCACTATGCCACATCACTCCTGACTGACAACCATCTAACATCCCTTAGATCTCACGGTCGATATTGGGCCACTTATATCCATATATCTACGACTATCCTTCACTTCCTAACTTCAATGTTTGGAGAGTATGATGCTATGGTGTCCCCATTCTCCCAAAGTGGTACTCCAACGAAGTTCCCTCGGTGTAGATATAATGACTAAGGGAACCCCTGAACATTCTCGATTGATGGCTCGTGCTACTTTGCAATGGTGAATTAGATAATAGTCGGTAAGATAGGTTCATCTAACCACTATGGAAACTACCCAATGCCAATCAACCTAGCAGGTAACCGTAACTCTCAGTCACCTTTGATCATTTCATGACTATGAGGACCGATAATACTCCTAGGTCTCAGACTTCTGGAGCTCCAAATCGAGAAGGACATAGCTCCCTTAGGATTAGCCTAAGGTTCCTAGGTGTTGGTCATATGGGTCCTCCTGAACGGATCTCATATGCTCGTCTTCCAGACTAAATGATCTCCCCTTTCAAGTCTTGAACCTCGCTATCCTTCCTAAGATTTATCATGAAATGGTTAAGGACTTGGGCATGAAATCTCAGTCGCATAGAAAGGAGTTTGAGGGAGTTATCCTCACTAGAAGGACAAGGCCATATTGACACAATATCTCTTATCTCGGTTGTCCTACATGATTATGTCCCAAGACGCCTCAAAGGATAAGCTGGGGTATACAAACTATCAGTCATATGCATAAGTTCACAAGGAAATAAATTCATATACATATCATGACCATTCCACACATAAACCATTTATAAATATATATGTAAATACATGCATTCACTCATTATTTCAGTTCAATACACAAAGTATAAAGACACTTATCAGAACCAGAAGATGTGATGTGACTACTAAAAGAGGTTCCCATTTCCACCCAACCATAGGCTCAATCACTCCTAACAGATTTACCATTGGCCACCCCCGAGCTAGACCACGATGCTTTGAGAAAGCATCCTTTATTTTGTCTCAACAACAGCTAGGGACAGAGGTTACTCCCCTCCTCCCACGGGATTGTGGAAATAGGTTTTCTCTATACCAAGCAAGGAGGTTTTCCTAAGTACTTCCTTAGTTACTCACCAACCTTGTTTATCATCTTGTATCTTAACCCTACTAGCCATTTCTTGTGATTAGAACATGCTTGTTCCTCAGTTCTTTCTCGAGCCTGAGTGCTTGGTCTCTCTACTCTGCTTCTCCTCGCAAGTCTTCCTCTACCCACCACACCTTCCTTTCTTTCCTTCCTCGACAATATTATGTGTGGCATGAATTCTCAGTCCCTAGTTAGTTCTGGAAGCCTTACAGATGGGCACTCTGCCCCATCCCCTCATTAAATATTGAGGAGGTCTTCCCACCTACTAGCCTGACTAAAATTCATTCCTAGGTCAGAGGGTTGTTATGATCCTCAGCAGTTAAATCCAGCAAGTACTGGTCTGGTGGAGGTTAGTGCAACCATTCCTGGTCCCCTTCACCATCTCTTTCATATCATATGTGGTCTCTCTTAGCACACCCCCCTCTCATCATTCATGCAACACTTATCCATTTTCTAATAAATAACATAATTCACATTCATTCACCTTTTATACAAAGTTCCATCAAATCAAACAATCACACCTATTGAGTTTTCCACAGTCTCTTGGCCAATATAGCTATATTTACAAACTGGGGGAAATAGGGGTGTTACAATCCCCTCCCCCTTAAAGGAACATTGTCCTCGATGTTCTATCTATCAATGTGCTCTATATATACAAAATTAAACAAAAATGGATATGCTTATCTCATGGCATCCTCCATTTCCCACGTAGCCTCATCTGTGCCAAAGTGTTTCCACTGCACCTTTACCTATGCAATGGTTCAGCTCTTGAGTAAGGTTTCCTTCCTATATAATATGCATTTAAGTTTTGGTAGGAATTCTCCCTCTGGATCCACCTGAATCATAGACCAGTCAATTATATGATTAGAATAATGTACATATTTCTTCAATAATTAAACATGGAAAACATTATGTGCCTTCACTATGCGAGGGAGTGCTAGTTTATATGCTACAGGTCCCACTCTATCTGAGATTTCAAAGGGTCCACAATACTGGGCTGCCATCTTGGCACAAGCTCCCATCCTCAAGGAATTATTCCTCGACCAAAATCTGAGATATACATGGTCTCCTGTCTTGAACTATCTGGGAGTTCTCTTTCTGTCAGCGTAACTCTTTTGTCTATCTTGAGAAATTTTTAGATTTTTCTTTATCTAAATTACTTGCTCCATTTATTTTATCATGTCGGATCTGATTTTAATTATATCCACTGGATTACTCCAACTGATCAGAATCTTTCACTGTCTACCATAGAGGGCTTCAAAAGGGCTCATCTTCAATGACTCTTGATAACCATTTTTGTAGGAAAATTCTACCAAAGGCAGGTATTCTTCCCACTTCTTAAGTTGATGCTTTACATGCATCCTGAACATGTCTGCTAATATCCGGTTTACTCTTTCTATCTTTCCATTAGTTTGATGGTGATAGGCCATGCTAAACAACAATTTAGTCTCAAGACTAGCCATTAAGGACTTCCAAAATCTTGAAGTGAAATTTAACTCTCTATATGATACAATCTCCCTAGGCAGGCCATGCAGTATAAATATCTGCTTCATGAAGATGTTGGAAATATCTATTTCCTTCTAGGTTGACTTGACAGGAACGAAGTGAGCAGACTTGCTCAATTTTTCCACCACTACCATGATGACATCATTCTGCTTGGCTAATTTTTGTAATACAGTGATGAAATCCATGGAGATGGTTTCCCATTTCCATTATGGAATTGGTAGAGGTTGTAACAACCTTTCTGGGTGTCGGTGTTCTACCTTAACTTGTTGGCATTCTAAACACTTATCTAGATATTCAGCTATGTCCTTTTTTAATCCATGCCAACAGAATTGTTTCCTAGTGGTTGTGATCATTTTCTGATAACCTGGGTGACCAGTATATGGTCTATTGTGTAGTTCATCCATTATGAAACTCTTCAAGTCATCACAAATTGGAATATACAATCTATTTATGTAGGTCAGTAGGCCTTCATCAAACATCTAATAGATTTCATACTTTATCTATGTGGGTTCTTTCTTTAGGTATGATGTCACAGTCTTGAAAAATGCATCTATTTCTTGTGCACTCCTGACTCTCTCCCTGACATTTGTTTCACAGGTGATCACTACTTCCATGTGAATCCTTCTCATACTTCTACTAAGGGCATCAACCACTCTATTTTCCTTTCCTTTTATATGTTTTATTTCGAAATCAAACTCACTAAGGAGAGTCATCCACCTAGCTTGCCTAGCATTGAGTTTTGGTTGATCAAATAAGTACCTCAACCCACAATGATATGCCTTAAGTACAAATCTCCTACCTAGGAGGTAATTCCTCCACATTTTTAATGTGTGCACTATGGAAGCCAACTCTAGATCATGGGTCACATAATTGATTTCGTGCTCATTCAATTTTTTGGATTCGTAGCAAATCACATGTCCTTCTTGCATAAGGAATCCTTTGAGCCCTTATTTACAGGAATCTGTACACATGAGGAAATCATTCTAAGGGTCTACAATATTCAGCATGGGTGCATGAGTTAGAAGGTATTTTAGTTCTTGAAATATTTCTTCACATTCGAATGTCTAAGTGAATTTAACCCCCTTTTTGTAGAGGGCAGTGATGGGATAGCCAATATTGCAAAATCCTTTTATGAACCTTCTATAGTATCCTGCTAAGCCCATAAAGGATATAATATCATATACATCCTTTGGGGTAGGCCATTCCATGATAGATCTGATCTTGTCAGGTTCCACTGCTACTCCTTCTTTAGAAATAACATGGCCTAAGTAATCGACTTGCTTCTAGAAAAAGTCACACTTGCTAAACTTAACATAGATCTTATCCTCTCTTAGTACTTGAACCACTAGTTTGAAATGTTCTTCATGCTCCTCTCTATTATTGGAGTATATTATGATATCATCAATGAAAAGCAATACAAATATGTCTAGGAATTTTTTGAGTACATTTTTCATTAAGCACATAAAAGTGGCGGGGGCATTGGTTAATCCAAATGGCACAACCACAAATTCATAGTGACCATACCTTGTCCTGAAGGTTGTTTTTTGGATGTATTCATCCTTGATTTAGACCTAATGGTATCCAAACCTTAATTCAATCTTTGAGAAAATGGAAGCATCCTTTAACTAGTCAAACAAGTCATCAATTCTTGGTAAGGGATACTTTTTCTTTATGGTTGTCTCATTGAGTTGTTTATAGTCTATGCACAGTCGGAGTGTGCCATATTTATTTTTCACAAACAAGGTTGGTGCTCCCCATGGAGACACATTGGGTCGGACATAGCCTTTATCCATCATATCCTTTAGTTGTAGCTTGATCTCAATTAGCTCTGGTGTACTCATCCTATAGGGCGTTTTAGACACTGGCATTACTCCTGGTGCAAGTTCTATAGAGAAGTCAATGTCTCTTCTCGGAGGTAGAGTTGGTACCTCTTCTAGAAACATGTATTTATACTCAATATGGGGTGGTCCTCTATTTTTTTTTTTTCATCCTCAACAGATTCCAACACCTGTATTGCATATAGAGGACATCACTTTCTGCAATACTTTTTCAATTGAAGGGTTGATATTCGTCTCACTGAGACATGCTTCTGAATCCTTTGAGGGGTTATCTTTCTCCCTTATTCATTTTCACATTCCAAAGTTTTATGGTAACAATCCAACTTTGTTTTATAAGTGGCTAACCAGTCCATGCCAATCAATAGGTCATATGATCCTAGGGGAAGTATGTTAAGGGTTGCTTGGGTGGGCAATCCATCCATAGTGAATTGGAAAGATAATATGACCTCTGTTACTTTTCTCTTGGTTCCAGTGGCTAGTTGTACTAACCATGGATTAACCTATCTAAATGGTTGTAGTTTACACTTATCAACAATCTCAGGGGCCACATAACTCAAATTATAACCAGGGTCAATTAAAATAGAAACTAGATGGTTGGAAATCATACCTTCCATCTCCACCACTGAAGCTTGGTGGTCAGCTTGTTTATTATCCAAGGCTGCATAAGTATGTGGCATGCTCCTAGCCACATCATTAATTTTGGTAGCTTCTTAGATGTTGTATATTCTCATGTTGTTCTATTGTTTGTGTGGACAATATCTCTGTTGGAAGGTTTACAGTTGGGAGTAAGCTTGTCATTGATGGCAAGGATAAACAATGGAAAAGAACAATGATAGCAAGAATAGCGAAATCGCGAAGTGAAAAAATCACAAGGTGGCCGAAATCGTGAAGCGGCGAAATCACGAAGGTGGACGAAATCATGAAGCAGTGAAATCACGAAGTGGCAAAATCATGAGAAGATCTGGGCCGTAAGATATGGGGTATCTACGAAGGCTCAATAGCCGTTAGATATGGTGAAGCTGCAAGGCAGATAAGTCCAAGAGTCATCCAACTCCCCAAAATTGTGAAGGAATCCTGGTCGTCCATTTGGGACAGTCGTGGACCATTGATTCATAGGAAACATGGTGAAAGATCGTCATATCGCTGACCGGAAAGTCAAAGGAACGAGGTTCCCTAACCTCTCAATTTCGCGATATGCGAAATTGTGAAACAATCTCAGCCATCAGATCGAGTTTTGCTCTGGACTGTTGATCTAAAGCTCCATCTCGAAGCTTAGCCTATCGCGACTTGGAGAGGTAAGAAACAAAACCATCGAAATCGCGATTTAATCCCAGCCATCAAATCAAGGTTTGGTCTGGACCGTTGATCTAAGCTCCATCTTGGAGCTTCGCATATCGTGACTTAGAGTGATGAGAACCTCCATCACAGAAATCACGAGATGCGAACTCATGATAAGATCTGGACCGTCATATCACCAAGTTTTTTGGACCGTTGATCTAAGCTCAATCTCGGAGCTTCATGTATCGGGACTTGGAGTGACAAGAACCTCCACTGAAGGAATCGTGAGATGTGAATTCACGATGAGATCTAGACCACAGATTCATCGAGATCGTGGACCATTGATCTCATCTCAATCTCGGGGTTTCGGGGATCGCGACTTGGAGAGTCAAGATGCCTCATCTCCAAACTCACGAAATGCAAAATTGTGAAAGCGCTTTATGCATAAGCACCCGGTCTCAGCTGGTGGTCACACCATCGAAGAGATGAAGAGAAGAGTACGTGCAGACAAGCTTCTTATCAGCATTTCAAAGATCGCGACTTGGAGAGTCGAGATGCCTCAACTCCAGATTCACGAAATGTGAAATCACGAAAGTGCTTTATGCATAAGTGCTTGGTCACCGCGTGTGGTCATGTGGAGGAAGGACCTAGTGCATATAAGCTCCACCTCAGAATTTTGAGGATCACGTCTGGGAGTGTCAAGACAAAGGATCATACGAATGCCGAAATATCGAAAAGGTGAAATATTGCTATAACTGGTGGTCACCGCCTGTAGTCACATAGAGGAGGGAGCTAGAGAAGCCAAGCTCCTTTTCAAAGCTCGCAACATGAAGAGTCAAGATGCCTCATCGTAGAACCTCTGAATTGCAAAAGTGCGAAACGCATAAATCACAGCTAATCCAACAGTGCAGATGAAACTGAAGGAGATCAGAGGGCTATTGTCGCACGTCACAGTTTAACTGCCAGAACCACTGATGGTGTCTACCAGAGGACTCGAAGAAACTTTGGGGTGATTGACAGAAGAGATGAAGGGTCTTTGGGAATATTCAAGAGGGATGAAGATGCTCGTGGAGGTAATTGACAGCTGGATGAGCATTGAAGCTTGTAACTAGAACAGAGAAGGTGAGCTCGACGGTCATAGAGAAGATGAAGAGTCTCAACTGCTAGAGAGGCTGGGGAATCTCAACATAACATACATTGATGTTGAACGAGTGGAAAAACGACCAAAGAAGCTGAAGAGTCATGATGATGATCAGACAGAGCACTCGAGTTGTGGAGGATATTGGCGCGGTGTGAGTATGCAGACGTATTGCGTGCATTACATTCACAAGGTACACAAAAGCTATAAATACACAGTACATAGAAGAGATGTGGTTGTTGTTGTTGATGGGGTTGTTGTGGATGTTGTTGAAGGTGATTCATGCATGAAGAAGGATTAGAGTGCAGCAGCTGAAAAGAACAGAAGAAGAACTGTGCAATGAATGGACATGGCGCACAGAGCATAAACGCAGAAGAAAAGAATGGGCAGCGGATGCATGTTGGAAGACAACGAGGAAGTCTGAGTAGCAAAATCTTGAAGAACAGTGATGAGACTGGTAAGCTATTATTGAACACTATATCACTGTAAGAGGTTTCAGTATTTCATATTCATAATCCAGGGAGGTTACGAGGTGCTAGGGAGGACTGGTGTCCTCAGAGGTTCAAGTGGGGGCTTGAACACAAGGAGTTGGTGCTAGAGAAACCAAGGAGTTGGTGCTTCCTTCTATTTGGTGCTAGAGAAACCAAGGAGTTGGTGCTTCCTTCTAGTGGGTGCTAGATAAAAACAGAGAGTTGGTGCTCTCAGCAAATTGCAGCTTGCAAAAAATAGGTTGTAGCCTCACAATGAGTTGGTGCTCAAATGTATGATAATGTAAAGAATGTAAATAATACTTATGATATAAAGAAGAAGAGGTTTTTACCCTGTATGGGTTTCCTTGGGAAATATTTGTCTCTGTGTTTCTCATATATGTGACTGATTTTGAATGTGCCATTTTTCATTTCCCTACATTATTGTGATCATCATTGAGTGCCTTGTAAATATTCTAAAAGAAGAATAATTGTTTAAGCACGGTGACAACTGATTCACCCCCCCCCCCTCTCAGTTGTGCAACAATTGGTATCAAAGCCAGCCCCTTTTTATCTAAGGGTAGATCCTAGAGCTTAAACATGTCAATCCATGACGGAAATTCAACCAATAAGGCCCCTCTATTCAATGGAACAAACTTTGCCTTCTGGAAAGTTAGAATGAGAACCTACATAATGTCGTTAGGTGCAAATGTATGGGATGTGGTAGATATTGGTTATGTAAAGCCAGTTGTGCCAGCTAATAAGGATGAAAAACTAGAATTTAGCTTCAACGTTAAGGCTATGAATGCTATCTTGAGTGGTCTTGCAGAAGAAGAATTCGTAAAAGTTATGCACCTAGGAACTGCTAAAGAAATGTGGGACAAACTCATTAGCAACTATGAGGGTAATGAGAAATTAAAGGATGCAAAGATTCAAACCTACATAATACAGTTTGAACAGCTGAAGATGAAGGAAGATGAAACTGTTGGAAAATACTTTATAAGAGTATAAGAAATGGTAAATGCAATGAAGGCACTTGGTGAAACAATTGATGAACCTTCTTTAGTTCAGAAAATCTTGAGATCTCTCCCAGATAGGTTCAACCCAAAGGTCTCTGGTATAGAAGAACTTAATGATCTAAAAACCTTGGGGTTTGATCAACTGCTAGGAACATTGACTGCATATGAAATGAGAATAGTTAAAGATAAACCTGCTTCGATAGAAACATCATTTAAAGCAGACAAGAATGAGGATTCTGAGCCCTATGAAATTGAAGCAAAATTTGTGAAGAGACTGAAGAAGGGATCAGGAAAATACAAAGGTGAAATTCCTTTCAAATGTTTCAACTATGGTAGGATAGGTCATTTTTCAAATAATTGTCCCCACAAAGAAAAGGATCAGACATGTGATGGTGAGGAGAAGTACAAACATAGAAATTTCTTTATAGAGAAAAACTTTAAGAAGAAAAGTCTGTGCGTAAACAATGATGATGATCCTTCAGATGGTTAAGAAAATGACTAATCTATTGAAGATAAACTAAATGAATTCATACTTATGTCCAAAGAGGATTATGATAATAAAATCATAGGAAGTGATGAAGAAGAAGCTGTGGTTGACATGGAAGGAGAACTAATCAGTGCACTGGAAGAGATTGGCAGACTAAGAATCAAGAACAGAAAGCAAAGACAATTGTTGATACTGTTCGAGAAAGACAGTAAAGAACCTGATGAAGACCTTGTCCTACTAAAAGTAGAATTGGAAGAGGCAAAGAAAATCGAAGAGATTCTGAAACAGCAGCTATCAGAAAAGAAGGCAAGATGTGAAGCATTAGAACAAGAAGTAGTGAAAACAAGGAAAGAAATGGAGAAGTTTCAAGCCTTGTATAATTAGAATCTATCAAGTATTAAAGCTTCAAAAGGATTGGCCACCATTCTGAATCAGCAAAGGAATCCAAAGCTGAAAACTGGCTTGGGGTATGAAGAGGGATCAAGCAGTGGTAAGCCAGGAAATGAAAAACCCATCAAGTTTGTCAAAAGTACAACCAATGACAATAACAATCCTGCAGAAACAAAGGAAGACAATCAACCACCCAGGTCGAGTAAGGAAAAAGATGCCAGATCAGAATCTATAGAACAAAGAAGTAATGTGATCATTGTTGAACAACGTCATCAGTCTGGAAGAAATCGATTTTCTCAAAGAAGGCAACCATTTTCCAGGTACAAAGAATTATTCTATGGCTATTGTTTCTATTGTGCTAACTTTGGTCACAAAGCTGTAAATTGTTCCTTAAGACTTAGACATGAGCAATTAAGATTTCAAAGGAATAAATACTTGCCACAACAAAAAATGATGTAGCCAAGTAACAAATCTTCACTGATTGCCAACTGCCAAATTAAGTCCAGGGACATGCAACTAAAGAGGTCAAGAAATAATCAACAGTCAATGAGTAGACAACGTTGCACCAATAAGTTTGACCTGTTGAACAATGAGATTGAATGCTACATCTGTCATAACTATGGACACAAATATATTGACTGTCGTTTAAGGGAATATGAACCAGATTCGAAATCTCCTGCTGAAAATGTCAAGTGTTGGAAGAAGAAGGAAAGTGACAAGTGTGGATTAGTATTGTCCGCTCAAAGAAAAACGAACCCTTGGTATATAGACAATGGATGCTCCAAACACATGACGGGAGACAAAGGCAAGTTTCTATCTCTAAGTGAAAGCAAATCAGGAAATGTAACCTTTGGAAATGATGCTCTAGGGAAAATAAAGGGCAAAGGGATGGTGATATTAAGTAATGGAAAAGGAAAATCCCAAGATGTTCTACTTGTGGATGGGCTGAAACATAATCTTCTCAGTGTAAGTCAAATGTGTGACAGAGGATGCGAAGTATTGTTCACGTCCAAGGACTGCAAGATAAAGTCTATAAAGTCAGGACAAGTGGTGGCCAAAGGCACAAGGACAAAAAATAATGTATATGTGCTGAAAGAAAATAGAGAAGAATGCCATCTAAGCAAACATGATGAAAGTTGGTTATGGCATAAGAGACTTGGACATCTAAACTTTGACCACTTAATCAAACTCAAAAACCTTGAGGTAGTAAAAGATCTTCCGAGAATATCAAAGCCCCAAGATTCAATGTGTAAACCCCGTCAAGTAGGGAAGCAAAACAGGACACAGTTCATATGGATTTATGTGGACCATCAAGATAGGAAGGCACAGGGAAAGAAACCACTCCAACAGAGAAACCACTCCAACTAGTTCATATGGATTTATGTGGACCATCAAGATAGGAAGGCACAGGGAAAGAAAACTACTTCATGTTGATTATCGATGATTACTACAGACTTACTTGGGTTTCCTTTCTCAAAGAAAAATCTGAAGCATTTGAGAAGTTTAAAATATTTATGGCTTTAACAGAGACTCAAACAGGCAAAAGGTTAAAGGCAGTAAGATCATATCGGGGAGGAGAGTTTATGTCAAGAGACTTCAAGGAATTCTGCGATGAACATGGGATCAAGAGAGAATACACAATCCCAAGAACTCCACAACAAAATGGAGATGTTGAGAGGAAAAATAGAGCAGTGCAGGAAATGGACAGGTCAATGATGAATGAGAAGAACATTGGTCAAACCTACTGGGTAGAAGCAATACACACAGCAGTCCATGTGCTTAACAAAACCCACCTCAGACCACAAAGTGACAAGACACCTTATGAATTATGGTTTGGAAGACCTGCCTCAATCAAACACTTCAGAGTCTTTGGGAGTAAATGCTACATAAAGAATAATGATGAGAACCTTGGCAAATATGATGACAGGGCTGATGAAGGTATCTTCTTAGGGTATGCTACAAACAGTAAAGGATATAGATGTTATAATAAGAAGCTGCATAAAATGGTT
This sequence comes from Picea engelmannii, assembly GCA_009831015.1. Classification (NCBI taxonomy): domain Eukaryota; kingdom Viridiplantae; phylum Streptophyta; class Pinopsida; order Pinales; family Pinaceae; genus Picea; species Picea engelmannii. The sequence continues at coordinate 637,464 of ML784877.1, read as the reverse complement.
GACTGTATTGATGTAAAAATTGATGAAGGAATCCCAGCAAGAGAGGTATATAGTAATGAGTCTTCAACATAAGACACAGATAAAGCTGAATATGAATAGGTCCAAGAATCAGAAAACGAAGACTCTGAACCAAATGAAGACTCAGACACTTAGACAGACTCAAATCAGCAGTCAAGTACAAATTCCTCCTCCAGAATCATTCAAAAGAATCATCCTGCAAGTCAAATAGTTGGAGAAAAAGACAAAGGTGTACAAACCAAGAGAAAGCTAATCAAAACCATCGAACAATCTCATATAGCTCTCATATCCATGCTGGAACCCAAGAATTTCAATAAAGCCAGCAAAGATGATCACTGGGTTAAAGAAATGAATGATGAACTTGATCAGATTGAGAAAAACAATATGTGGGAGATGGTTCAAAGACCTGAAGGTAAAAACATCATTGGCTCCAAATGGATCTTTAAGAATAAATTGAATGAGCAAGGACAAGTTATCAGGAACAAAGCAAGGTTAGTCAGTAAAGGCTACGCTCAGATAGAAGGACTGGATTTTGGTGAAACATTTGCGCCCATAGCAAGATTAGAAGCTATCAGAATGTTTATTTCCTATGCTTGTCATAAAAGGTTTAAAGTCTACCAAATGGATGTCAAGTCAGCCTTTCTAAATGGAGATTTAAGTGAAGAAGTCTATATGTAATAACCAGAGGGTTTCAAACTGTCTGACAATATGAAAGCTGAAGAAAGATTTATATGGTTTAAAACGGGCCCCTCGAGCATGGTATCACAGACTGGATACGTATCTCAAAGACAAAGGGTTCAAGAGAAGAACAACTGACAACAATCTGTATATTAAAATAGAGGATAATAATTTGCTCATCATACTAGTCTATTTAGATGACATCATCTTTGGATGTAATAAGGATTCATTGGTACAATGGTTTGCTTCTGCCATGGAGTCTGAATGAAATGTCTATGATAGGAGAACTGTCATTTTTTCTTGGTCTGCAAATTACTCAGAGGCATGAAGGGATGTTCATTTCTCAAGAAAAATATCTAAGAGAAATGCTGAAAAGGTTTCAAATGGAAGATTCTAAACCTTTGGGTACACCTATGGTAACTGGATGTAAATTAAGAAAGGATGGTGATTCACCTAATTTTGATCCAAGCTCATATCGATCAATGATAGGAAGCCTGTTGTACATCACAACATCTCACCCAGACATAATGCATGTTGTAGGAATGGTAGGAAGATATCAGGCTGCACCTAAATAGAGTCATTTGCAAGTTGTCAAAAGGATATTCAGGTATTTGAAAGAAACAATGACTTATGGTCTGTGGTATCCCAGAAATCAAAATCTTCAGCTGACTTCTTATTCAGATGTAGATTGGGCAAACTGTGTTGATGAGAGAAAAAGCACCAGTGGAGGAGCATTCTTCCTTGGTGACTCCTTAGTAGCATGGCTTAGTAAAAAGCAAGGTTCCATTTATTTATCAACCACAGAGGCAGAGTACATTGTTTCTGCTACCTGTTTCACTTAGGTATTATGGATGATTCATACACTTGCATATTTGGAGGTAAAATACATTGCACCGATCCCAATTCATTGTGATAACACTAGTGCCATCAGTGTGTCTAAAAATCCTATATTCCACTCCAAGACCAAGCATATTCCCATAAAATATCATTTTCTAAGAGAGAAGGTCACCAATCAGATTGTTTAGGTCAATTACATTCCCACTACAGAACAAATTGCAGACATATTTACTAAGCCTCTAGCAAAGACACCATTTGAATATCTCAAATGGAAGTTGGGTGTCATCCCATATCACATATAAGAGAGTCCATCCTGTTAGGGGGAGTCCTGTATTGGTTTCATATCTGATACCTTCTAAAATTAATGAAAAATCTTAGGGGGAGCGTGTTTTCTTTGACATTGATGTCAAAGGGGGAGAAAAGAACAGGAGTGCCTTTGTTTCCATAAATGCCAAAGGGGGAGATTGTTGGAAGGTTTACAGTTGGGAGTAATCTTGTCATTGAAGGTAAAGATCAGCAATGGAAAAGAACAGTGATGGAAATAACAACGAAATCGCGAAGTGATGAAATCACAAAGTGGATGAAATCGCGAAGCGGAGAAATCGCGAAGGTGGATGAAATCGCGAAGTAGCGAAATCATGAAGTGGTGAAATCGCAAGAAGATCTGGGCCGTAGGATCTGGGGTATCTATGAAGGCTCAATAACCATTAGATATGGTGAAACTGCAAGGTGGATAAGTCCAAGAGTTATCCAACTCCCCAAAACTGTGAAGGAATCCTGGTCGTCCATCGGGGACAGTCGTGGACCGTTGATCCATAGGACACATGGCGAAAGATCGTGATATCGCTGACCGAAAAGTCAAAGGAATGGGGTTCCCTAACCTCTCGATTTTGCGATATGTGAAATCGTAAAACAATCTCAGTCATCAGATCAAGGTTTTCTCTGGATCATTGATCTAAACCTCCATCTCAGAGCTTCACCTATCGTGACTTGGAGAGGTAAGAAACAAAACCATTGAAATCACAATATGTGAAATCGCGATTTAATCCTAGCCGTCAGATCAAGGTTTGTTCTGGACCGTTGATATAAGCTCCATCTCGGAGCTTTGCATATCGCGACTTGGAGTGACGAGAACCTCCATCATAGGCATCGCAAGATGTGAACTCACGATAAGATTTGGACCATCAAATCAACAAGTGTTCTGGACCGTTGATCTAAGCTTCATCTCATAGCTTCATGTATCGAGACTTGGAGTGACAAGAACCTCCATCGAAGGAATCACGAGATGCAAATTCACTATGAGATCTGGACCGTAGATTCATCAAGATTGTGGACTGTTGATCTCAGTTCCATATTGGGGTTTTGGGGATCGTGACTTGGAGAGTTGAGATGCCTCATCTCTAAACTCACGAAATGTGAAATCATGAAAGCCCTTTATGCATAAGCACATGGTCTCAGTCGATGGTCACACCATCAAAGAGCTGAAGAGAAGAGTATGTGTAGACAAGCTTCTTATCAGCATTTCGGAGATCGCGAATTGGAGATTCGAGATGCCTCATCTCTAGATTCACGAAATGTGAAATTGCGAAAGCGCTTTATGCATAAGCGCTTGGTCACTGTGTGTGGTCACCTAGAGGAAGGACCTAGTGCAGATAATCTCCACCTTAGAATTTCGGGGATCACATCCGGGAGTGTCAAGACACGGGATCATACGAATGTCAAAATACCGAAAAGGTGAAATATTGCTATAACCGGTGGATACCGCCTGTAGTCACGTAGAGAAGGGAGCTAGAGCATCCAAGCTCCTTTTCAGAGCTCGCAACATGAAGAGTCAAGATGCCTCATCGCGGAACCTCCAAATTGCGAAAGTGCGAAATGCATAAATCATAGCTAATCCAACGGTGCAGATGAAACTGAAAGATATCGAAGGGCTACTGTTGCACGTCACAGTGTAACTACCAGAACCATTGATGGTGTCTACCAGAGGACTTGATGACACTTCGGGGTGATTGAAAAGGAGATGAAGATTCTATGGGAATCTTCAAGAGAGATGAAGATGCTCATGGAGGTGATTGACAGATGGATGATCATTGAAGCTTGTAACTATAATAGAGAAGGTGAGCTCAAAGGTCACAGAGAAGACGAAGAGTCTCAACTACCAGAGAGGCTGAGGAATCTCAGCATAACATACAGTGATGCTGAACGAGTGGAAAAACAGATAGAGAAGTTGAAGAGTCACGATGATGATTAGACAGAGAACTCGAGTTGTGGAGGATATCAGTGTGGTGTGGGTATGAAGAGGTATTGCGCGCATTGCATGCACAAGGTGTACAAAAGCTATAAATACACAGTATAGAGAAGAGATGTGGTTGTTGTTGTTGTTGGGATTGTTGTGGAAGTTGTTGAAGGTGATTCATGCATGAAGAAGGATTAGAGTGCAACAACTGAAAAGAACAGAAGAAGAACTGTGCAACAAATGGACATGGCACACAGAGCATAAAAGCAGAAGAACAGAATGGGTAGTGGATGCATGCTGGAAGACAGCAAGGAAGTCTAAGTAGAAAAATCTTGTACAATAGTGATGAGACTGGTAAGTTGTTATTGAACACTATATCACTGTAATAGGTTTCAGTATTTCATATTCATAATCCAGGGAGATTGGGAGGTGCTAGGGAGAAATGGTGCCCTCAGAGGTTCAAGTGGGGGCTTGAACACGGGGAGTTGGTGCTTCCTTCTAGTGGGTGCTAGAGAAACCAGGGAGTTGGTGCTTCCTTCTAGTGGGTGCCAGAGAAAAACAGAGAGTTGGTGCTCTCAGAAAATTGCAGCTTGCAAAATAGAGGTTGTAGCCTCACAATGAGTTGGTGCTCAAATGTATGATAATTTAAAGAATGTAAATAATACTTATCATATAAAGAAGAAGAGGTTTTTACCCTGTATGGGTTTCCTTGGGAAATATCAGTCTCTGTGTTTCTCATATATGTGACTGATGCTGAATGTGCCATTGTTCATTTCCCTACATTATTGTGATCATCATTGAGTGCCTTGTAAATATTTTAAAAGAAGCATAATTGTTTAAGCATGGTGACAACTGATTCACACCCCCCCCCCCTCTGAGTTGTGCAACACTCTCAACAGATGTTCTTCTCCACAACCCCAACATTTCAAGGGTTCTTGCTTTGGGTTATCATTCTTTCATGGGGTTGTTCCAAAAGGTTTATTTCCACTCTAGGAGGGGAAATTATGATGATACACACTTTTAGTAGGAAGCCTCATTTTAGAGTACTTCCCATATTTCTTAAATCTTGAGGATTTAAACCCCTTCTTCTTGAATCTCGAGCTACTCTTCTTCTTCCAGCCCTTGTGAGGTTATGTCCGACCCTCAAACTTTTCATAGCAATACCTTGCCTTCCAGATAGTATATTCTCAGGTATTTGGATCGTCAAACTCAATCCTATCCTGGTAGGACTGAGGTAACCCACTAATAAATCACTGCACTTTTACCTTTTCATCCTTTATGTAGGGTACATACCTTATCATCTCAAGGAATTTATTGATAAATTCCTCTCCAGTGAGTTGTCCCAGATTGAGTTCGTAGAACTCATTAGTCTTCCCATCAAAGTATTTCTCTAAAGGATACTTATTCATGAAGTATTTCTCAAACTGTTTCCATGATAATTCCTTCTCATGGATTCCTTTCACATTCCTAAGATCTTCCCACCAAATGGAATCCTTTCCATTCAGGTTGAAGATTGTTAATCGAGCCTTCAAGTTTTTTAGAGTAGTCATAGACTCTGAAGTACTTATTTAAACTAATAATCCAAAATTATTCTTCTTCCCCTCTCTTAATATCTCCATCGAAAGAGGGTGGTTTGGATTTCTTGAATTCTTCAGGATCATGACTTTTGGAATGCTTTTGATTCTTTCCTTTTCGTTGAGAATAAGAGCTAGTTTTTCTACTAGATGATCCCTCGGAGTTTCCAGTTTCCTTTCAAAAGGACTGTCCCTACGAGTGTCCCCTACCTCTAGGATAGGCCTTCCTCAAGGTACTCCTCCTAGTGTGGCCACTTATGGGACCACATTTTCATATTTCAGGTGGGCTTTGACTTCTCTTCATATGTCGTCGGTCCACATGACTAGTTACAGGTCCATGTTGTAGCTACCTTTGTATATCGAATAAGCTTTATAGTAAGACTACAATAAATTCTATTTTTTTTTATTTCTCCTTTATCAATATCTCGTTGTCGGCCTTGCAACTTTGTAATTTGACCATGAGGCTCCTTACAGTTTCAACGAGACCCGTAGGGGTTTCCACTACCCTCCTTTCATCATATTCTTCGTCTCTGTTGTGGGAGCCCTACACCACTTCCTAGAACGTCACCATCCTTTATACTCGTAGTTTCCCGTGATTCACTAACTGCTTGAGTGATGAAAAAACACTCACTATTAGCCAAAGTTCTATTAATTCATAGACAACACACAGTTCATATTTCTTAAATACACACACACAGTAGGAATTTGCATTCTTTTCTTCAATAAAAGTTTAACCAGACTCTTTAGGGAAGAAGTAAGATAGGGTTTCACCCTTAAAAGTCCTTTAAATAAGGTTCTTACACGACATTTCCATGAGCCCAAGTAGGCAAAGCACTGTAACCATGATCTGATACCGATTTGTAACACACCCGACCCCTAAATGCTCTTTTAAGGGGTGGCGCATCATAATTTTATTTTCCTGAACTATCTCAAATCCTAACTCTAGGATGTTTATCACATTCTTCTCATCCATCACTATCCATCCACTATCTCCATGCTCAAGTCTAAGCTCCGGAATAGAAAATATGCCTTTCCCAAGTTCTCCCGATGTTTATTGGTCAAATGCCACATGGACCCACCTCACACGTATTGTCTCTAATTTCCTTCATCCACGGTGGAAGACCATCCACCGTCTGATCCCACAACTAGACTTAATCTCTTTCTAAATATATCAGTGATAGAGGATTCTGGTGCTTCACACCTCTTTTCTATCTATGCATGAGACCACCCATAGTCCCAAACTTCCAAATTCTGGTAAGATTTCCACGTGGATCCAGCCTTCAGGATTTTCGGTATCTCTACCATGAAACACCTAAAACCTCCAAAGTCCTGAAGTCCCATATTCCTAGAGTTTTGGTCACTTCACCAAGCACTTTGGCTAGGTAGGCATGTACCAAAAACTCACACATAGGAGGGGTCGGGGTGACACATGTTATGTTCCAAAGGATCTATAAGGTATGTGATATGCATGAATCTGAGTGACACATGGTATGTCAAACTGAGGTCCATGTCACCCTAGGTGACATCACTACGCCACATCACTCCAGACTGACAGTCATCTAATGTCCCTCAAATCTCACAGTCTAAATCCAACCATGTATATCCATAGATCTATGACTCTCCTTCACTTCGTAACTTCATTGTTCGGGGAGTTTGATGCTATGGCATCCCCATTCTCCTGAAGTGGTACTCCACTGAAGTTGCCTCCATGTAGATCTAATGGCTAAGGGAACCCCAAAACATTCTTGATCGGTGGCTCGCGCTACTTTGCGATGGGCAGTTTGATCCCGGTTTAGTCGGTAAGATAGATTCATCTAACCCCTAGGGAAACCTCCCAACATCGATCAACCTGGAAGGTAACCATAAATCTCGGTCACCTTCATTCGGTTCATGACTATGAGGACTGATAATACTCCTAGGTCCTAGAATTTCAAAGCTTTAAAGCCAGAAGGACATATCTCCCTTAGGCTTAGCCTAAGGTTCCTAGGTGTTGGTCATACGGGTCCTCCCAAACAGATCTCATCCATTCATCTTCCAGACTAAAAGATCTCCCCTTTCAAGGCTTGAACCTCACTATCCTTACTAATCTTTATCATGAAATGGTTAAGGACTTGGACATGAAATCTCGGTCGCATAGCAAGGAGTCTGAGGGAGATATCCTCTCTAGGCAGACAGGGCCATATTGACACAATATCTCCTATCTCAGTCATCCTACAGGATTATGTCCCAACATGCCTCAAATATAAGTTGGGGTATGCTGACTATCAGTCAGATGCATAAGTTCACAAGGAGATAAATGCTTATACATATCATGAACATTCCGTACATAAACCATTTATAGATATATATGTAAATACATGTGTTCACCCATTATTTTAGTTCAATACACAAAGTATAAAGACACTTATCAGAACTGGAAGACGTGATGCGACTGTTGAAAGTGTTGCCCATTTCCACCCAACCATAGGCTCTGTGTAATGAACCTCAAAATACCATACAAAAAAGAACCTTTGTTTACATATTTTACTTCGTAGGAAGGAATCCATTAGTGATAAGAATTCTACTAATGCAACTACGATGTAGAACTTTACCATAGAATTTTCATTAGTTATTTTTTTTTTCTTTTTACTATACAACTCATTAAAATCCTCCTTACCACATGCTATTTGAAGTATGTTATCATGTCTTACCTTAAGTGATAAAGTTATAAATGAAAACCCCAAGGCTTTAGCAAAAAAACTAAAACCTTTAGGCGTAGGGTCTAAATTATTAAAGTAACTTTACATAAACCATACTATACTCACCCTGTTTGGCATAAGGTCTCCATACCATACTCACACCCAAGTCTGCTCAAAATTTTTCTCCTAGGGAAATCTCTTTAGTTCCTACCAACTTGGCCAAGGGTCGAGCAAGGACTGACGACTGTCACAAGCCTCCAGGCTCTGGTCATTTAAAGGCTCTTAACTCGAAAATTGGTCGAATTGAAAGCTCAATGTCATGTCACTAGTGGACCTACGACAATGACGATCCAACCACTACCTAAGACCTGTCACGGGGGTATGGAAGAGACCTTCATTAAGTGGGAAAATAAAATCCCTGTCAGGGTATTAAAAGCTCTGCATCCATCATTAAGGTTGCCTACTGGTCATACTGAAATTTCTTGGCTCTATACTTGAAGTTTATTGCCGACCCTATCCTAGTCACGTGGCTCACCCCTTCACACTAACCACAATTAATTCGAGGCAACAAGGCATTGTTTACGTTTGGAGAGGGTTCATAGTTTGTCATTCTGAGTTCTTTATTTTTTTTTTGAAGAGGTTATGTGTGTCAAGGGGGTTTAGAGGTCAATATTGTGACCTGGTGGTGGCCTCCATTCAGTTGCAGATGACATGCCTTACATTATAGGTAAGTTCTTCTCTAACTTCAAACATTAAAACCCTGATTATTTGAAATAGGAAGACTATGATAAATTGAACGTGTCAAGCTATCGTTCTGTGTTCTCCCTTATTTTCTTCCTGTGGAATTCTTCTTTTGTCAAACTTCCTTACACTACATTCAGATCCATCCTTAACCCTGCTGCAATGGTCTTTTCCTTGAGGTTGTCGACGATTCCCTTATGTTTACTAAGACAAACAGTTAGCCCTACCTATCTAGGTTTGGGATATAGGGTTTTGTAACTCTTTTTCGTGAACCAGAATTCATATCCGAGTATTCGTGAATCAAAGAGTAGTGTTTATTCTGGGGTTTAATTATCCAAATCTTGTTCATAGTAATCTCTGCATTTAATTTATTGACCTAAGTGAATTTTTTGAAAAGGGGTTTTGGGTAGTCTGGGCTCACAGTCAGGTACTCCTGTTTTGAAAGGTGGATTAGGATCTGTTATTCCTAGAAGTACACTCTCTTGTTGTTCACCTACACAATGAAATTTTGATCTGGTCGATTACTGTATTTCCATTATTAAAGAATATTGTGTGAAGAATTTTATTTTTACTTGAGCTATATCATTCATTTCTTTTTAAGAGCTAAAACATATCATTAATGATGGGCCATATTTTGATGCGAGGGTACCCATCAGTGTGTATTGTCTCCTTCACCCATGACCCTGTATGACTATCCATATGGAAACGTCAAGGAAAGAATCCTATGCCACGAGTTCAGAAGTTAAGTAAGCGTTGGTGTGATTTATTCATAGACATTTTCACTTAATTCATATTCTTCTTACATTTTCTTCGTATAAGAGTTTTTGCTAATCATCATGTATGGTGGTTTCCTCCAGGTTCTGTCTATCTGAAGGTCCTGGCTACTCACCTGCATACTCAGTGTAAAAAGGTATACGAGTTCCCTTTCGTAACCCTTCAAGAGAGTTAGAACCATCTGTGTTGCAAATGATATGTAGTCAACAGTTTTGTTTCCCTCAGTTTTCCTATTGGCTTGGGAAAGGGAAAGAGTTTCCAATGTAACTTAAACCTTCGGGCTACCATTGTTATAATACAATAAATTACATACATGTCTTTGTTCGGTCTATTGTTCAAAGTAAATGATTGTTATGATCATTCACCATGAGGATCTCCCCTACCTCGAAATTTGATTACCAGGACTATCTTGTTTGGAATGTTGGTACGAATTATAAAAGATTATATTGTTTTGTTTCTTTCAACCTTTCCTATGTTTAATGTCAAAAAATACCCTACTTGTAAAGAAAAGACGATATTCGTTTGGACTCAGCACGAATAGGCATAATGATTTGGATTATATTATGATTATGTCTTTATTCTAGAACACTATATATATATACACACATGATTGTGAATCGTTTGATTTTTATGCTATGTTGCATTTTCCCAATTCCAAACCATCCATTGTCATGATCTTCGAGTGGACAATTTCACATATGTGCTCAAATTTAATGGGTTTTGTAATTTATTCCATACTATGTAGTTGTTTTCAATAGGGGTCCATTGATTTTGTACGAAAGGAATGCAATATTAAAAGGTCTATTAGTATGTGATTTATGTTCATTGAATTCCGTCTTCGAGTTCTTATTCTTATGGAGTATTTACTATTGTATTATCTTATATAATGGAATAAAGAAATTTTCAGTTTAATTTGATAGTGTAATAAATTTTACAGAGGGTTTTTTCAAGACCCTTCGATTCAGAAGTTCCTTTATACGAGAGGTAGTTGATCTTCTAGTGGCATAGTTATCTGTTCACAATCTTGACAGTGATTTTCTGTATAAGTGGGATTCCAATTGTAGTCATTAAATCTTTATTTAATAGAAAAACTACACTCTGTAACTGTATCTATATTCATTACATATCGATATATAACTTGATGGAATTTACGTGTACAGGCTTGCTCAGATTTCCTACTTAAGTATAGATAGATTCACTTACTATTTCAACTACAGAAGTAAATGTGCACCCGTAATTAGAGTCTAATTCTTCCTAGCTCATTTTTACATAAATAGTTATGTCCAGAATTTCAATTTCAGGGATAAGCTTACACTTGTAGGTAGATCTGTTCATTCTTCAAGTTCAATCACATTTAAAATACTTTTGTCCAATGATTTTAACCATAGAATTAGACATACACCAAATCTTTCAAGTTAATTTGCATAGCTCATTCTACCTAGAATTCTAGTTCAAAATGCCCCATTCTAGAATCTTGGTCCTTGATTATAAGCTCCATACAACGACAGATGTCTTACATGAGAGTTATTTTAACTCAACCCAAATAGAGCATCATATCAGTTATACAAAATCATTCAAACAAAGAAGAGTAAGATTTAACATATCTGAATCCAATCCATGGAAAGACAAAGGGAACAACCATGTTCCTCCCAACCGTAGAATAGGGCAGCCAAAAATCACTTGCCTGATTCACCCCCTAACCTGACCATGAATCCATGAGGGAGAACTTGGAAAATCCTCCTCAGCAATGTCCTTCAACTCCAGTAGATTCCTGTTGCCTCACACTCGATCAATAGTGTTCATAAAAACAAGGGAGAAATCAATAGTCTTTTTCCCAGCATACTCAACAGCGTCCTGTCTCCTCACATATGTTATTTATCAAAAGAATGCCTTTGCCTAGGTATTTCTTTTCCCCCCTTGTGAATTTTCGCAGCTTTCTAAATACCTGATTTTCAGGGGCTTCCCATGGCCAAATATCTAATTTTCCACTTGTCATAGTCATCCCAGAGGTAGTTCCAACATGTTCCCCACTCATGGAGTCATGGTCAGCTGATTTTTAACATGGTTGTTCCATTTGTCCTCCTGTAATCAATATAAAATATTTTGTTTTCATACAAGTTTCAAGTCAAATATCTAGTTAGGTCAAATCAGATCTCTTCCCAACAGTCATCATAATTAATTACAATTATCAAATTCAAAATTCGGAATTGCCATAAATGGCAAAAATTTTCCAAATTCGAATTTACTAAAATGGAATAATTTCCAATGAATTTTAAATTTCAAAAAATACTTTTTTGGGGGGGGATGTCACATCATGTGATTGCTAAAAGAGGTGCCCATTTCCACCCAACCATAGGTTTAATCACTCCTAATGGATTTACCACTGGCCACCCCCAAGCTAGACCACGATGCTTTGAGCAAGCATCCTTTCTTTCGTCTTAGCAACAACTAGGGATGGAGGTTACTCCCCTCCTCCCACAGGATCTTGACGATGGGTTTTCTCTATACCAAGCAAGGAGGTATTCTTAAATACTTCCTTAGTTACTCACCAACCTTGTTTATCATCTTGTATCTTAACCCTTCTAGCCACTTTCTGCAACTAGAACATGCTCCTTCCTCAATTCTTTCTCAAACCTGAGTGCTCGATCTCTCTACTTTTCTTCCTCGTAGGTCTTCCTCTTCCCACCACACCTTCCTTTCTTTCTTTCCTTAGAAATATTTTGTGTGGCCTGAATTCCCAATCTATGGTCAGGTATGGAAGCCTTACAGATGGGCACTTTTCCCCATCCCCTCATTAACTCTTGAGGAGGTCTTCGCACCTACCATCCTGACTAAAATTCATTCCTGGGTTAGAGGGTTGTCCTTATCCTAAGTAGTTAAATACAACAAGTGTTGGTCTGGTCGAGGTTAACGCAACCATTCCTGGTCCCCTTGACCATCTCTTTCATAGCATCCATGGCCTTTCTTAGCACACCCCCCTTTTAGCAGACATGCAACACTTATCCATTTTCTAGTAAATAACATAATTTACATTCATTGACCTTTTATACAAAGGTCCATCAAATCAAACATTCACAAATATTTAGTTTTCCTTAGTCTCTTGGCCAATATAGTTATATTTACAAATTGGGGGAAACAAAAGTGTTACATTGCAGGGGTTATTCTGCAAGTACCCTGGGTCAGATAATGGTCGGACAACACATAGACTTTATGGAGGATTACCTCTCTAGGGGGATCTGGCCAACTGGTTGTTAAGCCCATGAGTTCCCTTATAATTGATTATGTTACCTTCAATCTTTAGAAGGGAGTCTCAGGCTCCTCTTGGTCGAGGCATACCTACTTTAGGTAGGGAAGCCATTTTCAACCACTTTATCATATTTGTGTGCATATTGGCCTATTTTTTATCTTATTTTGGTGTTCTCTTTGATCATTAGTGGACCCTAGGATCTTGTATTGCATCGTGAGTTGTCATTATCATGGATAGTGGAGCCCCTTTGGCTCCCTCATTTAACGCTACCTTCCCCATGACATTCACTCATTTCATGGGGATGAATCCATCTATGTTTCATAATGGTATACAAAATTATGATACTTAGTCAATGCCTTAGGTCTCTAATAAATTTCCTATTGATGTGTCAAACATGTCGTCACCCTTTCCGTCCTCTCCCTCACCTACTTACATGAGTCCTAGTTTTGGATTCAGAGGAATGATGGCTCTGTTGTCTACATATTCATTTGATAGGAGTCATATCCCTCAACCAACTCTCACTGTGGGAGGTTGGAATCTCCCTTATTATGGATTCAATCTTGGCTTCATCCTTTCGGGAGCGAGTGCTCAAATGGGTGGTTATTCCACTTATCACACCCCATCAATATATCCTTCATCCGCCATGCCAATTCCTGCGAACACTCTTACTATGGCGGGCCTCCATCTATCCTCTAGTATTTCGTATGGAGGGAATTAGTTTTATGGTACATGTTACCCCCTTCATGAAACCCCTTCGTATGGGGGCAGTATATATCCTCACCCGAATAACCCATATCACTTATTTTTCTCTTCACAGACATCTACTTCAGTGATGATGCCTATACAAACCTCTATGGATCAATTAAACAGAGGGTACTACCTTTCCAGGAAGGGACGGGGTGTGAACCAGGATCCTTCCTGGCCTACAATGTCTCAAAACCAGTCTTTTCTAGGACCTTGGTCTCAAATGACACAACTAGCCTCTACCACCAATCTAGTCACTATGAGTCATAATGAAATTCCATCACCAAACTATGATAGTCATGTTGGAGATTGGTTGACAACCCCTGCAAGTCATGTTGAAGACCTGCAACCAGCCACTACAAGTCATGCTAGGGGCACCACTCTACTTGCCATGAGTCATAATGACATCATATATCTAACTTTGGTCATCCATGTTGGAGAATCATCACCAACCTCTGTACATCATGTGGGAGATGAACCACCAGCCTCTACTAATCACACTGAGAGCATGCCGCCAGCCATTGTGAATAACATTGGGGACATTCATACGATTGAGAAACCTCGACATCTAGGGCGTAAACCTAGGTTCCTTTGTAGGCTTTGCAAAGGAATTCATTTAACCCACTTGTGTCCTACTACTATCATAATAGAGGAAGTGCAGTCCTTATACAATAACCCTTTAGGTTCGGAGTCATCTTTGGTTTCCCAACACTTTGTTTCTCCTTTGATTGACATGGTCATCATGCCGATGCAATCATCACCTGAACCTACTCCTATTTTTAGGAGTCATACATATTTTGACCATGTCATCAACATTTCTAGTCAGGTAACTTATGAACAAGAGAGTGTTTCACTCTCCCCGAGTTCCCTCCCTCCAAGTCTTGAAGAAATTCCCTTTGAATGGGATAGTATTGTGGGGTATCAAATTCCTTCTCCTATTCCTTTTCAGATAAGAGGCATTCTCCAATTTAACATTGAGAAGGTAACCTCCACTAGCAATTCATCCTCCTCAACTTGGAAAGCTTTGGGTTTTCCCAAGCTTGTGTTAGCCATTCGTAAGTTGTTGACCTTTCAAAAAAATCCTACATGGGATCCTTGGACCCCCCCATGACATGCCTCCTAAAAACCCTCAATGAATTTTCTTTAAGCTCTTTTCCGGCTCTGTTAAAAAGAAAAAATATTGTTGAGTGAATTTGTCTCTTTCACACTCATTAATTGGATTTGAAAGGTCACGAGTCTGATATTCGACTCTCTCAAAAAGTGAAAAGATTCCAGAGTGAACTTGTCTCTTTTACACTCATAAATTGGATCTGAAAGGACGTCTATTTGGTGAAATTTTATCCCTTTTTCAAACCAAGTAGAATGAGATTACAAAAAAGGATGTTTTTTGGCGTTAAGTTGTGATTTCATCTCATCCTCTTGCTTGTAGTATTGAGCCTATTTCCAGTTCTCACTTTTGCATTGTAAACCTTTCACCTCAGCAGTTTTCATCATCATCCAAGAAGAGCCTTATTTATATCCTTTGCAACTTGACACCCTATATCCAAGAGGAAACATTCCCCCGAGTTTCCATCTCCGGCATGCACCTCATTTCATTGAGCATAGGTATGTTCCACTACTAGAACTAGACTTATTACTTGCAACACTCGTTTCCTCCTCTGTATCATAACATTCATTTGACTATGAAAAAAAAAAAAAAAAAGACAAGAAGGAAAGGAATATTATCTTATATTGGTAGTATCCATGCCTCCTTTGAACAGAGCACAAAATTTTTGAGTCCACTTGTCATCAAAATTTTGGGTTTAGCATGAACTTAGGAAGCTAATCTCGTTCCAAAGATTTTACTCCCGCGACTGGTTACTCTTCTAGTCCCTATGGAGAGTTTGATTGATGCCTCCTTCATCTCAAAGTTTCATCATTGATTCTATGTTATCAGAGTCTTCCGTATTTCTTGTGCTCTTGTTCAAAGGATGTCTATCAACCTTTGTCAGCCATTCCTTAGAACTCTTGACTTTGCATGTCGGTCATACTCTCGGTGTGTCTTAGAATCACATGAAGTTGTAGTCCTATTATGCACCATGGTCCTCCTTTCCTCATTGGTAGGTAACACTGAACCCAGAAATCGACATTTCATCATTGGTCACTGACAAGGTGGTTTACCTTGTGTTCAAAGGCAAGACATCTATTCACACATTGGGATTTGTGTACTGTCTTGGATTCCATTGGCCTTATTGGTAGTTTCCCTGCCTTTGTCATTATTTTTCCTTATTGTTTGTTATTCAGAGGGTATCTTTTGTGCACCACTTTCATCTGGTACACACAAAAGACACACAAGGTCGTTGGTTCTTGAACATTTTCTTCATCTGATTTCCTCCAAATCATCAAGCTCCTGCTTTGTAACTCGTGATGAATTATGAGAGATGCCTCAATGCTCTCCTTTCATCAGGTCTTGTTGGTTATCATTTGCTTACTCTTCTCTCTTGACCATCTAAGTTATTGACCCAGGGTTCATGTCATTCAGGTTTCCAACAAAGCCTCTAAAACTATCGGCCCTCCTGGTAAACCAGAAGGCAACGCAATACATAGAATGCATTGCGCAGTCTCACCTGAGATAGCTTTAAATGGGTGGTTGTAAGACTCAAGTGTTTACAGCCTAGGATTGAGTACGAGATAGGGGTTTACTAACCAGAGCCATGTACTATTAATTGTGAGTGCAATCTACTTATTCCTCATGGTTTCATATTCACATTTCATAGTTTATTTCTTGAACAACATAATCATATTCCATAACAATGTATTAACTCATTCATCAAGCATAACAATTAAATGTTGAAAGAAAGTAAAGGTATGCGTGCATTCATCACATTACACAGATATTACCGTGTTTCACCCCCTCTTGGGCTACGTACACAAATATTTATCTCTTGGCTCTTTTATTATGGTAGTTCTGCATTTCTGGCACGTGCTTACAATTCTCCTCAGATGGGTAAGATCTATATGAGGCGAACTAGATCTCATCAAGATCCACAACCTGCAATCTAATCCCTAGATCTACATTATCCCTTTTATTCTTATCTCGACAACTTACAAAAATGGTACATAACATTATTGCATAACGTATCCGTTTGTACATCACCAATATGGGTTATTACAAAACATGAAATAATATAAGAAACCTCAAACTTCTATATAAAAACAACAAACTTAATACAAAATGCCAACCTCTTTATGATACATGCATATCTATATTTATATCTATCGGGCTCTTCAGCCATTTATAGTGCATTACCAAAACCCTAACCCTGCTGGCATTAGGCATTCCTCCCATGCACATGTTATTCTTCCTCCAGTTGTCGCTTTCCTTCTGCGTGATTTCTTGCATGCACGCCTGTTGTTCTTTCTTCAGTTGTTACTTCAGTTTCTGCGAGATTTATTTCCCACGATCATCCTTCTCTCCACTTTGGCCTGGTGCCAACAAGCCTCCAACACTAACATGTGACTCGTCCCGAGTCACCTAATATTTATGTGCCTCCTCGATATCCTTGGTGATCATCTAGAACTTTTCCTACAGCTCTGCTGCTTTTTTTAGTGCATGCGCGATCTTCTCCTTGATGGTGTCCACTACCTGAATTGCCACTTTGTTGCTCAAAAATCCTACACATTCTACCTAGGTGTGTGATAATTTTTTTATAGATCCTTCTTCATGTGTGAGTACTTCTGCTACATGTTCCTGCAACAATTCTATTTGAGCCTGACGCTCTTATTTCTGCGTTTGCATGGTGATAAGTTTTTCCTGCATCTTCTTCATCTCTTGCATTCCTTTAACTCATTCTGGGATTGGTATGGTATTCTACCTCTGTTTGAGTTCTTGGATTGTTGCATTGATCCTTTCCTCTTCCTTGTCCCAGCGTTGGACTTGTGGATCCTCCAACCTTGTCCAAAGTTGTGTTTCTTTATCGAAAAGTTCAGTTGTTGTGCTAACCTACTGCTCTATATCCTACAGTTGCATTGTTGATTTCTAATTCCTTTTCTTCTTTACTGCTAGTGGAGTGGTTGATGTGAGTTATTCTCGGAGATTCTCGATCTCCTTCTGATACTAATCAATTGCCTGTGCAATCTGATCGATATTTTATGTTGCTGGGAGTTCATTTCCTTACGCAGTGCTTGGAAGTTTCCCAAAAATTTCTCCCACTGGTAGATCGTTGTGTTTGCGTGTGGCATTGAGAGGACCAGGTCTTGTTATTCTACCTCCACTCTTTATTTGGTCTGTATTGTTGATGGATCTATTCCTATGTTGTTTCTTTCTATCTAGACTTCCTCGAGTTTCTTGAGGAACTGTCCCATTTTTTCTAGCTCTTTTTGTATTTTATCCCTGTGATGTGTTGCATGATTAAAATCTTCTGCTAGGAAATCCTGGACCATTTTGGCGATCATCTTCCCATCATTTGTCATGATCGTATAGTCTGGTGATTCTTGTTTTGCCTTTGATTTCTTACACACACTTGCTTCTTGCACAACTAGTCTCTTAGTTCCCCCTGGTCCCTGTGTGATTGGATTTGGGGTGGACTCCTACGCTCTCTCATCCTGTTTCTGTTGTCCATTGGTTGGATGTGTAGTCTCTTTCTTCCCCTTCCAAGTCCCTATCTACTTTGACCCGTCATCTTCCTGAGTCGGCTTGTTTTGGCCCATCCTTGGTTTCTTGGGCACTGGGATTTGCGGAGGTTGTGTTTTTGCCTACATTGCCTCTCCTTCTGTTGTTCATTTCGTTACTTCCTGGGTAATGGTTGGGATCCTCCATTCATCAGGCCAATCACTGATGACCATATCGATATCACCCTCTGTGATGTAGTAGTGCATCGGTAACCACTGTCTATCTAGATCTTGCCTTGGTTGTATCAACATGGTTTGTCAAGTAGCCTGGAAGTTGGCAATGTACGCATATCGCGCGACAGCCTCTGGTGTTATTCTCCATGATCGATTGATAGCTTCATGTATGTCTCGTAGGTATGATTTGAATATGATTCCATTCTCCCTCTTATGTCTAGCCCGTGGCCCAGATCTCAGTAATAGATATCTTGCTCCCGCTAGCTGTGGTCTGGTACAAAAAATTGTGTACTCTTGTTCCTTCCATCCCATGAAGGCTATTAGGGTGATTATCCATGAATAATGGAATTTTGTGCCTAGGTCCTACGCATCCTTGTAATTCACTTGAAAAATTTCAATATATATGACTCTTGTTGGTACTTCGTCTTTGCAGAATTTTCTTAGCAATTTGTAGGCTAAGATCTTTGTGAAGAATTGTGTAGCTGTGTTGTTGATCTGTTTGATTATGATGTCTATTGTTCCCCTGGCGGTGCCATATTTCTTCTCTATGTCCTCTGCTAACACTTTCTCCTTGGATTTATCATCCAAAATCAACGCGGGATCCATAATCCAGATGGGTAGTCCTGTTATCTGCGCATTAAGCTCAACAATTATGGGGACAGGTTTTTCCATCCATATATCCCCTCCATGCATGACTACTAATAGATACTTGATGCATGTTTTCATGTATTGGCCTCTACAAAAATGTGGTAGCTTCAGAAAACCTAAGATTCTTGTTCTTTCCAGCTCAACGACCCACTAGTGTGGTTGAATGATCATTTCTCCTAGTTGTTTTACAGTTATGGTCTACATAAAGACCCTTTGTGCAATTCATGGGTAACTGGTTTCATCTGATATGTCATGGTCGGAATACTTGAGCTTCCTGATGTGACCCAGTAGTTATGGTTCTACCTGTACTCCATCTAGTATGCATGGTAGCACAATTTCTGTTGCAGGTTTCTTATGAGGTGAGATCGGTATCTGAACCCTGTCTTTCTGTTGTGGTGGTTGGTTTGAATTTCTGTCAACTTTTGGTTGCTCCCCCATAAGCCATTTCGACCCAGCCGAGGTGGTTCCAGTGGTCTCCTCTGCTGATTGACCTAGGTTGGTTTCTTTCAACTCGTTTGGTTGCACTATTTATCCCATATTCTGTGTCATTCTGTTAACTTCCATGGTTGCTTCAGTGCTTTCTGGTTTCACTTTGTGTTGAGTTTTCGCTTCCTCGTTGTGAGGCTCCTATGCTGTTGCTAGCATATCCTCTTTCATGGCCTATGCTTGTGTCTATTGAATCTATTCCAGTATCAGTGTAGGGTTCATTGGTATCACCTATGAAGATGGGATCTCATCGATATCGACGATATCCGGGTGTTGCTGCTCAGTTTCTTCCAGTGGTCCTCGTGACCTAGTTTGAACCCTGGTCGGTCTAGTTGTTTGGCCTAGTTCTACTAGCTTTGGTGGTGCCATCGTGGTGATTGTCGAACATTTGTTGAGTTCAAATGACTTAGGTGAGATTTGTGGTTTCTCTTTGTTTGTTCTGGCTACTATTGTTCTCTCTTTGTTCTCCTTTTGTAAATACACTAGTTGTTCCCGTGCTCGCGTGTTGTATGGGCTTGTCATGAAGCTTGTCGAGGATGCTTCCTCCATTATGCGATTAATGCACCATAACTATGGGTTCAATACATCTACAGAGGTTTTGTAATTTCCATTATGCTTTCTTTTCCATCTCCATTTGGCGCATTTAATGTGATGTCCCATCCATCCTTATCATGCTTTAGTTTTGTCTTATGTTGTCATGTCACCCTACTTTTGCCAACTTTCCTTTTCCCGTGTGTTTCCCTTTTGATATGACCATTTTCCTTGCCTTTGTTGAATTTGTGTTTCGAATGGTATGTTTCCTTTCTATCTCTGGCGTGTTGTGCACTTTTTAGTCTTGTTTCCTTTTTGTTCTCTTTTTTTTTCTTTTGTTAATGCGCGATGGGTGGTCAATTGTCCTTGTACAACTTCATTCATCTCCCATTTATCATTCCTCTGATTTCTGTTCCTGCTAAATCTCTTAAATGTACAGCTCCTCCATGTGTTACAGAGTTTACCTCGTATGGTCCTAGCCAATGCATTCTTAGTTTCCCCGAGTGCTGAAATGAGTTGTTGTCGTAAAGAAATACTAGATCTCCTTCCTTAAATGTTTTCTTCTTGATGTGTCGATCATGCCAAGATTTTTCTCTTGCTTTATGAACTTGTTGGTGGAATCCTGTCAAGATTCGGTCTTAATCCATTGACAGTAATTGATTTAGTCTTTCCTATATTGCACTTCGTTTAGTCATTTGTGTGATAGCTTATACGTGTAAACTTGGTATTAAAAATTCTAATGGCACTACTGCTTCTTGGCCATGGACTAGTTTGAATGGTGTGTGCCCTGACAAATATTTTCATGTATTCCTATATGCCCATAATATTGTTGGTAATTTGAGGTCCCATTCATCTCTATTGATGTTACAGATCTTTGTCAATGCGTTCTCTAGAATTTTTTTGAAGGCTTCTACTGTGCCATTTTCCTGTGGATGATATGGTGTGATTTTCTGGTGATGAACTTCAAAATATTCAAGCATCGCGTAGATTGTGTTGTTTATGAAATGCGTTCCTTGGTCACTCATCAAAAATATTGGGCACCCAAATCGAGTGATTACTTGTTCAAATAACAAGTGTGCAGTTGTTTATGCACTGCAATGTTTTACTGGTGTGACTTTTGCGCATCTTTTTAGGTATTCCTTCATGGTGATAATGTATCTTGCCCCTGTCCTTTTGGATGGTAGGTTAATTGGTCCCACAAAGTCTATTGCCTATTTATCTAATGCCTATAATGTTACTTGTGGTCATAGTTGCATATCATCCCTTCTATTGGGTTTTACTACCCTTTGACAGACATCACATCTCTGAAAGTACTCTTTCGAGTCTCTATGGACCGTTGGCCACCATAATCCTATGTGTAGTGCCTTCTGCACGGTAGATTTTCCTACATAATGACCTCCTGACATTCCCTCATGGGATTCTACTAAAATTCTTCATCATTCATGCTCTAATGCATACCTTCGTAAAATGCTATCTGTGCCCATCTTATATAGATGTCCTGCGATCAGTTGATAGTCGGTTGTGTGGACTACTAGGTTCTTCTTCTACGTGGTGGTATATTCTTGCGGCATGGTACCTGTGCTCAAGTATTGGATGATCTCTGTGAAGTAGTCATCAACAATCTGTACTGAGAATAACTTTGCATCTGGAAATTTGTCTTCTAAGTTCATTGGTTCTTCTCCATTTGTGACCCTTGACAGGTGGTCAGGTCTTGTGTTCAATTTTCTTGTTTTAACTATTAATTCAAAGTCAAATTCTTGAAAAAGTAATAACCATCGATAGATTCTCCCCCCCCAACACTGGCTTGTTGACTAGGTATTTCAGGGATGAGTGATCTGTAAACATCTTAAAGTGTTTTCCCAATAGGTAATCTATGAAATTTTGTAGTGCATAGACCATGGCTAGGCCTTCTCTTTCTGTCATGTTATAATTATGTTCTGAGTCTAATAATTTTCTTCTCACAAACTCTATCGGGTGATCCAATTATCCTGCTCCTGGCTATGCTAAGATAGCCCCAAGTGATATCGTCAATGCATCTACATGCACATGGAATGTCTTTTCCCAGTCTGGAAATACTAATATTGGTTCAATAACCATCTTATCCTTTAGGGTATCCAGACCATGTTGACACTCGACATTCCATTGATACTTTGTATCCTTCCTTAACATCTTTTCAATTGGTGTTGTGATCTACACATATCCTTTAATGAATTTCCTTCAGTATCATGTGTCTACTAACGTTGCTCTTAGTTGGCGAACATTTTTTGGTGCTGTTAAGTTAACAATGACTATGATCTTTGTCGGATCTACTAGCAAGCCTTGTTTGCATACTATATGGCCCAATAGTATCCCAAACGGTGTTCTAAATATGCATTTCTTGATATTCAGTGATGTCTGGCATTGTCTACATCTCTCTAGCATCAGTCGTAAAACTTCCACATGGTGTTTTAATAGGCTATAAACTGTCCAATCATCCAGGTAAACTTCACGAAACTGGTGGATGAACTCCTTAAATGTTGCGATGACCACTCTAGATAATACTGCAGGTGCATTCTTCAGACCAAATGGCATGACTGTGTACTAATAATATCCACATTTCGTCACAAATGTGGTCTTGTGTCTATCCTCCTGTTCTATCTTAATATGATGGTAGCATGAGAATCCATCGGTGAACGAGTAAACTTCATGTCCCCCCACATTCTCTAACACTTCATCCATGAATGGTGTAGGGAATGGGTCATGTAGGCATGCATCGTTCAACTTCATCAAGTTGATGCATATCTTGATCCCTCTTCCTTGTTTTTTATCCTGTACTACCATTGGGCTTATTCATTCTGATTCCTCGAATGCTTCAATGATGTCAGCTTTGAGCAGCATGTCGATCTCATCTTTAAATTTTTGTTTATATATGGGGTTTAGTCTATAGGGTCATTTTTTAATAGGTCTCGCGTAAGATCTGAGTGGTATTTTCATTTCTCCTAATTCTCTGTCTATACCCTTCATCTCTGTAAATATTGTGGGAAAAAGGTCGCTATATTAGCGCAACAATTATGTGATGCTTTCTACTATCTGCTCATCCCAGTAATCTCCAATGCTGACCATTTTGAGTTGCTTGACGGTCTTTATGTTAACCTTATTTATCTTGATTGTTGCAGAAATGACTTTTGATTCTATGGGTGCTCCTTCCACATCTCTTTCGCCTTCAACTTCTTCAATCTGAATATCGCACGGATCATCTTCATCTGGTGCTTCCTTCTGTACATGGTAACATGACAACAATTCCTTGACTATCTGTTTATTTCATTGTTGTTCTTCTGTAATAAGTTCTATTTCTAGTTCTTGAATGAATATGACTCCTCTAATGTGTTTCAAGGCTGCGTCTATGTTGGGGTTCTCATGCTCGAATGAGAAAGTGACTATAAATTTTTGTTGCAATGTCTTCCATGTCGTAGTTCCTTTGCGCAATTTCTGTTATGTATACCAATCCACTGGTATGCCCTCTAAAGTATGTATGAAGTGATGGGGCTATTCCTTTGGTTGTGTCATTTTCCACAGCGTTTTACACTCCTCCAAGTGTTCCGCTAGTGTCCCTAATCCTTCACATGTCTGTTGTTTGTTATCTTTTTGTTATGCATTGAACCTTATGTGCAGTAAATGATTACATTGATACCAATCTGTGATGGTCTCTTTATGGGCACCCCACCATCTAGCGAGTGTGGCCTTGAGTGATAAGTCAAGTGATAACAGTCTCTGATTCTCTAATACTTCGTCTTCATATTGTTTTAAGAATGTTTCCAAATCATTTAGTTCATGGAAACTGGGTGGTTATGTGATTTCTATTCCTACCCACCTTACTGCGCGGTCTATTCTTGCACATCTTCTCCTGGATACTTTGTGTAGTCTCTACTACCAGTTTTCTAACCCGGTGTCTGAGTCTGTTGTGCATGAAGTAATGCTCTGCCAACTAAGTACCTTGTTTGCAGTTGGGTTTACGTAATCCTCATTTCACGCAGTTGTTTTGTATAACTGGCCGATCTCCTCTAAATCCAGGAAAGTGGGTTTTACGAACCTCTCCCCTTCTGATGGATCTAGTGGTGCTATGACCCTGTAGTCTCTAGACTCAAATGTCATTTTCCTGGTTTTCAAATTAATTATGGCCTGGTTGTCAAATGCCCAATCCAAACCAAGCAATGTCAGGTAAGGTGTTGTGCCATCTACTATTTCGATGACTTAAAAGTCTTCTTTAGTGCGCACTCCATTCAGATCTATTGTCCCTCCTTTAAGTCTACCTATTGGTAGGACTCTATGTTGATTTGCTAGTTTTAATTGAACAGTTGAGTATCCCAATGTTGGTTCTCCCATGCATTGTCATGTGGTCTTTGGTATCACATTCACTTTGGATACTAGGTCTAGTATAATATCTCCCATGTTGAAATCCCCAATGTTATCATTTAGCCTAAACTCCCTACTTGTTATTCTTCTTGCGTGTAGGTGATTGATGGTTTTTGGTTCTATCTTCTCTTTTGCCTCACTGCTACATTTCTCTAGCATGTTTTGCAATATTTTCACAGATGAAGGATCACTTAATAATTTTATGCATGATTCCAAAAAGCCTTTGATTGTACTTACTTGTCCCTTGGGTTGAATTCCATTGGTATGGTCCAATGATGGCAACATCTCATATTCTAGGGCTTCTTTTCTTTGTTGTGCAGTCAATGCGATGTCCTCCTTCTAAAATTATTTTTTTGGATTCCTTAAAGATATTCAATTCCTTTTGCGCGTCGAACTGATTCTTTGGGTCAATGTTCTTATTTACCCATTGGTTCTGCGCTGGTTCCTGTTGAACTACGTCATTTCATGTTTTCGTTCCTCCACAAGTGACTATATTGATGTTTTGTCCATCATCCCTTGCTTTGGTTGAAATCCACTGAACATTCAGATTGTTCTAGTTCCTCTTTTCCTGAATCTATACTAGTAATGTCAGACACTCCTATGTATCATGGTCTGATGTGCGACAATACATACAAGTCATTGGCGACAGTGGAAATTCTCATGCATAATGTCCTGGTTGTTGAGAATTGTGATATGTGACTGGTCCTCTACCACATATGAAACCTCCTCTGGATCATCTTGCTCCTCTATAGCTTGCTCAATCACTCATAGGCATGTTATACTGTGGTGCTTGATTATACTACACGGTATTGTATGGCGCTATGTTGGGTTGTACTGCGGCTACACATTATTGTAGGGTTGTTGCGCAGTATTATACTACTGCTACACAGTGTTGTATGGGGATGGGGCTTGATTGAACTGACGTGTTTCCTATCCAGTCATCATTTTAGCCTGTACTCTATATGCGTCTGATGTTATTTCCAACATCAATTCCATAGTTCGACAATCTTTGTTGCCATGGCCCACTCACTTACAAAAGGTGAAATATGAATTCTTTGGAACTGTCTAGTATTTTTGCATCATCATGTAGTGACAAGGGTCGTGACCCAATTTCTTTCATATTTTGCACCATAATCCTCCCTGTGGTAGCGGATTTGGAATACATGTTTCCATATACTACGCAAATTTTGGGCATTCGTTCTTGTGGTGTCCTTTCGTCCTGTAGGTGGTGCACCAAACGTCTTCTTGTTTGTCCTTGTTCTTATTATGGTTCAACCGAAATGTTAAATTCTTCAAATCCTCCTTCATCTCTTCGATAGCTAGGTTCATCTGTTGGCACTGGTTCTCTTCCAGTTGTAAGGTTTCTTGTAGAGCCTCTGCCTATTGTTGGTTGTGGAGCCTGATTATCTTCCTGATTCAGTGGTCCTTGCTTTCAGTTGTGTTTATACCCCATGAAGACTTTACACCCCAGAAGTATGTACACTCTTCCACGCAGGGGAGTGCAGAGGGGGGGTACCCCCTCTACGGGGTCCGAGGGGGCTATCCCCCCGGCTAGGGGGTTCGGGGGCAAGTAGGCCCCCGAAGGAAAAATTGCCTTGTAAATGTATATTATAATTTCATTGTAAATCTGGACCATTCATTATAAGGTCGCAGATATAATGGTAGAAATTATGTTAGGGTTTTTTTCCCTAGAAGGAAACCCTATGTTATGAGGGAAATATATTTTGCGGCTATGCATTATTGCGAGTATTGTATTCTGAGAGAAGAGACTATAAGAGAAAGAAGAGGAAGTTACAGCAGGTTTTGTTGTAGGTTGTATCCCTTCATTTGCTAGATAATAATAAAGGAAGAACCTGGCAATTTCTATGGTGGACATATCCCACACTGGGTGAACCACATAAATCTGTGTCTCTATTGTATTGTGTATCTTCCATGTTTTGTTTCCGCATTTGTTTTATTGTATTGCTCTGCGGTCCTCTTTTTCTAACACCTACATATGAAACTTTTGTTGTCATAAAGGATATTTTAAGTGTGGGAGTAGTGATTTGCCAAATAGGTGTTGATGTTGCATATTGGTCATAAGTTATTTTAACTTTCCTTTTAGTCGCTTGAATCTTTGATCAATATCTCATACAGATTCTCCTGGTTTCTGTCTTATTTCAATCATCTTGTTCATTTATTGATCCTCTGAGCTCGGCTTTTGGAACTCATTTATCAATAATTTCTTAATGTCGTCCAGTGTCCTTGTCATCCCAGGGGCGTTGTTCATGTCTAGACTCGTGTACCAGTCTAGTGCATGGTCTCTTAGCATAATCGCTAGCTATGCAAGTTTGGTATCTTCATCAATGATCTGCTTTGCTTCAGATCTTTGCACAAATGAACAAATGCTTCTCAAGGTCTTCTGTTGCTTCTCCTCTAATTTTTGGTAATCTGATAGTGGGGTCGTGTCCTACCATTCTGAATAATGAACTACTACCTCCTTTGCATGGTGTACATACTTGAATAGGGTTGCCTAAACTGGCTGCTCCAGTTGTTGTTCCTTGTGTAGACGTGCTTCTTGTTGTCGGACTTCCTCCGAACTTCAGTTGTCTAAACAGTGGTGTTCTCTTTGGTGTATTAGTCGCACATGGGTTTATGGATTCCACATTAACATCAATATGGATAGGATGGATGCCTTCTCCTCTCGTTCTGGGGCCTCTCGTCTTCCTCTTGTATGTTGCGCACATAATTTCTTCAATCTGCTCCACAATCTAGAGATCCTCTACCTCTTCCTCATTGCTCGCCAAGCCCTCCCTCGCAGCTACGGCTCTCTTCTTGATATTCACCTTATATTGGTAGGGTACTCCTCTATGTGTTGTTCCTAATGATGCCAATATCCACTTGATCTAGTCGTCATCCATCATGATCGGGTCTAAGGGTTTCTCCTCCTTCTTGGCTTTATCCTGACTTCCTTCCATTTATCCTTTCTTTGTTAGTGCTTCCCCCTTTCCCCATGCACACAGGGAAGTTTAGTTGTTTGATTCCATTGACATTACACCTTTTTTATATAGCAGTATCTTAATAGAAGTATACAGTGATCGAATGTACCTTCCTCGGGGTCTGTGTAGAAATTCTTTCTCTACTGTGCTGTATGACTTCATTGTGTCGACTGCAAACTTTGTTATGAAGCCTGCCACAATACTGTCAAGCCAAAAGTCTATTGCATGGGTGAATTTGTTGTTCACCTACTGTAACTGCTCAATCTGTATTGGGGTCCAATCTAGATGTCGAATCAGGTTTGTCACATGGTTATCCTTCAACCTTAGGATCCACTCCTGTAGTAGATGCGGAAAATCACAGAAAAAGACTTCGTGTAAATCAGTAAATACATATTTATCCAGATATTGGCAGGGTGTGAGTCTAAGGTTTCAATTGTATTTCTGTGAAAAATATATTTCTTTGGTTCTCAACCAGCCTTCGATTTCTTCTTTCGTGGGGTTCCAAGGTCTCAACATTCCCTTCTAATGACTCATTTCTTTCTTGTTTCTCTCATTCTTTTCTCGTTCACTCTATCTCATCTACTCAGTCCTCTCTTGTTCCTATTAACACGGCAACAG
This sequence comes from Picea engelmannii, assembly GCA_009831015.1. Taxonomy (NCBI): domain Eukaryota; kingdom Viridiplantae; phylum Streptophyta; class Pinopsida; order Pinales; family Pinaceae; genus Picea; species Picea engelmannii. Next base: position 609,460 of record ML784877.1, on the reverse strand, counting down.
AACCATTTGTTGGTTATCATTTGCTTACTCTTCTCTCTTGGCCATCTGAGTTATTTACCCAGGGTTCATGTCATTCAAGTTTCCAACAAAAACTCTAAAATTATCGGCCCTCCTGGTAAACCAGAAGGCAATGCAATACACAAAATGTACTGTGTATTCTCACCCGAGATAGATTTAAATGGGTGGTTGTAAGACTCGGGTGTTTATAGCCTAGGATTGAGTATGATATAGGGGTTTACTAACCAGAGCCATGTACTATGAATTGTGAGTGTAATCTATGTATTCCTCACAGTTGCATATTCACATTTCACAGTTTATTTCCTAAACAACATAATCATATTCCATAACAATGTATTAACTCATTCATGAAGCATAACAATTAACTACTGAAAGAAAGTAAAGGTATGAAAACATTCATCAAATTATACCAATATTACCGTGTTTCACCCCCTCTTGGGCTACGTCCACAAATATTTGTCTCTTGTCTCTTTTATTATGGTATTTCTGCATTTTCGACGTTTTTCTCTTACAATTCTCCCAATATGGGTAAGATCTATATGAGGCGAACTAGATCGCACCACACTCCACAGTCTACAATCTGATCCTTAGATCTACCTTCTCCCTTTTGTTCTTAGCTCAACAAATTACAAAAATGGTACATAACATTATTGCATAACGCATATGTTCGTACATCACTAATATGGGTTATTACAAAAGCTGAACTAATACAAGAAACCCCTGAACTTCTATATAAAAATAGAAAACTTAATACAAAATGCCAACCTCTATATGATACCTGCATATCTATATTTATATCTATCGGGATATTCATCCATTTACAGTGTATTACCAAAAACCTAACCCTACCAATGTTAGGTCTTCCTCCCATGTGCATGTTATTCTTCCTCCAGCTATCACTTTCCTTCTGCATGCTTTCTTGCATGTGAGCGTGTTGTTCTTTCTCTAGTTGTTACTTCAGTTTCTACAAGATTTCTTTCCCATGATCGTCCTTCTTTCCACTTCGTCCTAGTGCCAACAAGTCTCCTTCCATCGACTTCAGCCCATCTATTATGGAAATGATACCTACAGTCCTATGAGTACCTAGAGGCTTGCAGTCATTAGTGGCAGGTTCTCCTGCCATCGAAATTGGGAATACATCAATGTCTCATGATTGATGGATTCTTCAAGTGTTCATCCCTGACACCTTTATTCACACTTGTAATAATTTACTTGGTGACTTGATACCTACTTTCATTAATGGTAGGTTGTCTCACGTTTGTTAACAGTATGCCTTAATGACCGGTAATAAAATGAAGTCTCATTGTGTTCGACCTCAACTCCTTTATTCACACAATCTAGACTTTCACCTTTGGTGGATCATGTAGAAGACTTGAAGACATCAATTCATAGTTGCAGCTTTCCTGAGCTATTTCTATCTTCCATTGGACCAATACCTATGTGACTTCAGTGACCATGGGAGATCAAATTGTACTCCATTCTATACAGATATCTTCAGATTGATTTTGATATTGGTTTTACAGGGCCTTGTTCGTGACTATGATGGCCTATGGTATGTAGCCACCTTTGTATTGCTTATTGATGGACACGGACAATTGTTTGGTATATTTTCACACGGTTCTGCAGTGTAATTCAATTGGCATCCATATGTGCAAAGTCAATACAGATTATAATATTCTCATGAGCAACTAGTTCATCCAGCTGGGTCTCCATTACTCCACTTTCTGGGTATTATAATGTATTTCATACATCACAGATACTCCTCTGACCTCACACATTAGGGGGCATCTGTTATAGCAAGATTTGGATCATCCTATGCAAACTTGCACAGAGGGAATTTTTCTATTTCCCTATGTAGACTTGAAGTCTATTTTTGCAAATCTCATAGATAAAAAGCATTATCTTTCCACATATACACGCCCTACCTATTGTACAACATGCATATATGTAGGTTGCACCACTACAACCCATGTACATTGGGTTTTGTGCTCAAAATTAAAAAATGGTGTCGGGTTTCCATGTCATGTCATGAGATCCATGATCCTTGGCCTTCCATATACTAGAAACATTTTGAATCGGCCCTTGAATTCCACTTGAAGGCTATAAATGGGCCAAATCTGAGTTATGGAAAAGAGGAGAAGAATTCAACTTTGAGAGCAAAGCTACTCTGGAGAAATTATTCACTTCCTATTGAGTTTGCATCCCTTTGTCCTTTTAAGTTTGAACGCATTGTTCATCCCCCAAGCTCTTCCCTACTTGATTGAGAACCTCATTGTATCTCTTATATGAGATTGCCTTTGGTGGAGGATTGAAGTGGTGGAGGCCCAACTGGAAGGGACTTAGTTTCTCTGTTATGAACCGTGCTGGCATGGAAGTTTGTAATGCATTCACTTATGTTGATTAAGTTTTAATAGAAATATTGTTTTCTTGTCTAATTAATGTCTTGCAAATATTTGAATTGTTATTCCATGTGCGTATTTGTTATGAATATCAATGGATTATGCTATTGAATGTGCTAACATTATATATTATCACCATATGCTTGTGTTTCTTGGTTGTTGAGGACAAGTTGCAAGTGTATTTCTTTGAGTCAAATGCTCAACGGTGGACTTCATCGAAAGTTTGGATGAGGTAGGCCTTTTATCTTTTCTTTCTAGCATATTTGTTTATATAGCATACCTAATATTAGAGTTGATTTCTGCATTCATTTCCATCTATTGTGGTTTACCCCTAGCCATAGAGAGATTTTACTCGTAACATGGTTAACTAGAATATTGTTTGTGCACCTAAAGAAAATGGCAGGTTAGGGGTTCGGGACCCTGAAAAGATAAATATTTCTTTACAGGAAAAATGTCTCTAGAGGTTGGTAACTAGAAGTAATGATTGGTGGAAGAAAGTAATTTGCCACAAATCTCTATCAAGAAATAGAAAAAGAATCTTGGACATAATCCCAGATCATCAAACAAGTTCTCCTATCTGAAAATTAATAAGAGCCTCCATCCCTTTCTTTCGAGAATCTCTCTCCTGGATCCCAGGGAATGGTAAGAAAATCAATCTGTGGGAAGATTGCTTCTTTGTCTTGAGGAATTTAAAATACATTCCAATATTGGCTCTTGTTCGGGCTTGGTTATCAAGTCAAGGAAAATCCTCCCTATTTGACATCTCAGAATCTCATAGTAATATACTTTGGAAGGATTGGAACTTGGGAGATGTTCCTCCCCATCTCTCTTAGGTGGCTCAGTCTTTTCTTCTTCTTATCAATGGAGTAGACCTAGTTCATTGAAAATAGAGGGATAACAAAGGTGGGGGAACTTCTAGATATATGGTAAAGGAGGGGTATAAGAAATTAATTAAGTAGTCCCAGCTTCCAGAAAATTCCAACATCTGGAACGCAATTTGGCATATTGACAGACTTCCAAAGGTCAACATTTTTGAATGGAAATTAACTCATAACAAGTTTCTTACTGAGGAAAATATTCTCAAAAGAGGATTCTTGGGACCGTTCGGATGTGCATTATGCAGGCAATATCTTGAATCGTCATCGCTTCTCTTTCTGAAATGTGCATTCTCCAAACAAGTGTGGCAGATGGTATATTCATAATTAATACACAACATTTTATGGCCTTCAACGCGCAGATTTCTAATCGGGAAATGGAGTAAAGTTTATATGGGGTCCTTTAATAACACATTGGCCTTTAATTGCATTTGGAAGGAATTGTTATGAGGAAAATCACTCTATGGCATGGGGTAAACCACAATAGATGGAATGACTACAGAAATCAACTCTAATCCCAAGTATGTTATATAAATGTAAATGCTAAAAATAAAATATAAAGAGCCTACCTCATCTGGACATTCGATGAAGACCACCGTTGAGCACATGACCCAAAGTTTTATACCTGCAACTTTTCCTCAACAACCAAGAATCACAAGAATATGGTTATAGTATATAAAGTTATCACATACAATAGCATAGTCCATTAATATTCATAACAAATACACCCATGGAATAATAATTCAAATATATGCAAGACATCAATTGGACGAGAAAAGAGTATTTCTATTAAAATATGATCAACATAAATGTATGAGTGACAAACTTCTATGTCGGTACGTCTCAAAACCAAGAAACTAAGTCCCTTACAGCTGGGCCTCCACCACTTCATTCCTCCACCAAAGGCAATCTCATATAAGAGAGACAATAAGGTTCTCCATCAAAGAGGGAAGAGCTTGGGGGCTGAACAATGTGTTCATACTTTAAAGGACAAAGGGATGCAGACTCAATATGAAGTGAATAATTCCTCCACGGTAACTTTTCTCTCAAAATTTGAATTCTCTCCTCTTCCACAGCTTGGACATGGCCCATTTTATATCCTTCAAATGAAACCAAAGGGTCGAGTCGAAATATTTCTAGTATATGGAAGGTAAAGGATCATGGATCTTGTGATGTGACATGGAAACCCGACACAAATTTTGAATTTGGGCACAAAAACTGATGTACGCAGGATGTAATGGTGCAGCCTGCTTATACACATGTTGTATAGATATTAGGGCACATATATGTGGAAACATATGATTTTTAGCTCTCGGAAGTGTAAAAGGGGACTTCAAGTCTATATAGGGAAATGGAAAAGGCCTTCTGAGCAAGTTGCATGGGGTGAGGAAAATATTTCTATAACAGATGTCCCCTAATGTGTGAGGTCATAAGAGTATCTGTGATGGCCAAAATACATTATAATTCCCAGAAGTGGAGTAATGGATACCCAGCCGGATGAACTAGTCACTCATAATAATATTACAATTCATAATGACTTTGTACACATGGCTTCCAATCTAACTTACACTTTATATCCATGTGGAAATATACCAAACAATTTTTCATGGCCATGAATAGGCAATACAAAGTAAATACATGCCATAGGCATTCATAGTTGTTGGCATGTTTTTCATACAAAGGCAGAGTATGCATGTTTGTCATTGATGGAAAATATCACGATCAACAGCACAACGACAATGTTGGAATGGAAATATCAGCAGTGTAAGATTAGGAGGAGGAGCAACAGTGATCATTGGATCCCATTCAGAATTCCCAATGACCTTCATATCTGAATTAAAGATTGGAGGAGGGCATAGAAGAGGAGAATAGATCTCAGGCGTCAGATCTAAGTCCAAAGATCAACCATCGTCGGATCCAGAAGAAGGAGCATGATATTTAAGTACAAGATGAAGAGGGCTTAGAAAGTCCCGAAAGCAGGAGAATCGTTGATCCAAGAAGGACACGTGGAAAACAGTCAGAGTGCGACAAAGGTTTCATTTCAAAGTTTCATAGATCAGGAAATCCAAAGGAAAGTGGTTCTCTAACCCCTCGAACTCGCAATATGCGAAATCGCAATAACAATCCTGAACGTTGGAGTCATAGGACACGTGGAAAGCGATTGGAATTTCGCTGACTTGCACATTGGAGGAATCAATGAAGCATGGTGTGGGAACTCGTGATATGAGATATCCTGAAATGATCCGAGCCATCGGATTGAGGGTTGATCTGAACCCTTGGATTGAGGTATGATGTGGAACATTGGATGCAGAGGACACATGGCGAGCGATTGGCATCTCACTAACTAGAAAGTCAAAGGAAGGAAATCATATAACCTTCCAACTCGCAATATGAAAAATTGCAATAAGGGTTGGCCCATGATCATAGACAAGGCCACATCATCAAAGGTTGGAGGAAGGAGCTAGTGGAGATAAGACCATTTTCAGAGATCGCAACATGAAGAGTCAAGACTCTTCATCTCTGGATTACCGAAATGTGAAATGCGAAAATGCCTTTTTTGTATAGGTTGTGGTTACCGCCAGTGGTCATGTGAGAGGGAGGAGCTAGCAGAGCTAAGCTCTATTTGTGGCTAGAAAAACAATGTGGTAGGGTGGTGCTCGAGAAAACACAGATCTTTCTGTATACAGGTTGGTGCTTGTATAAATCTAGTTGGTGCTGGAATATTTAGGGAGTTAGTGCTTCCTTCTAGTGGGTGCTAGAGAAACCAGAGAGTTGGTTCTCTCAACAAGTTGGAGCTTGTAAAACAGAGGTAGTAGCCTCACTTTGAGTTGGTTCTCAAACATAGATGATGTACAGAACTTAAAAGACTGCCTATCATTTCGAAGAAGAAGAGGTTTTCTCCCTTTATGGGTTTCCTCGTGAAAATTTGTCTCTGAGTATATCTTATGTGTGATTGATTCTCATTATTTATGTTGTCCATATGATGTATAATATTGATGGTCACTTGATGAAAGATTAAAAATGGTTTAATAGACTTAAAATTGTTTAAGCACTGTAACAATTGATTCACCCCCCCTCTCAGTTGTCTTGGTAATTTCAACAATAGTCACGAACAAGGCCTAGTGAAAACCAGTCTCAAAATCAATATGAAGATATAGGTATACAATGGAGTACAATCTGATCTCCCATGATCACTCAAGTCATATAGGTACCGATCCAATGAATGATAACAACAACTTAGGAAAGTTGCGACTATAAACTGATTTCTTCAAGTCTTCTACACGATCTGCCAAAGGTGCAAGTCTACATCATGTGAATAGAGGAGTTTAGGTCAAAAATAATGAGAATTTGTTTGATTACTGATCATTAAGGTATATCTTTAACAAACATGAGACAACCTATCAATAATGAAAGTAGGTATCAGGGAACCGAGTACATTCTTACAAGTATGAATAAAGGTGTTGAGTTCGAGCACTTGAAGAATCCATCGATCAAAAGACATTGATGTATTCCCAACTATCGATGGTGATAGAACATTCCACTGATGGCTGCAAGCCTCTATATACTCATATGAATCTAGGCCTCATTTCCAGAATAGATGAGTTGAAGTCGATGGAAGAAGACCTCTTGAAAGGAGAGAATTAAGGCATCTCTCATCATTCAGCATGAGGTACAAAGCAATAGCTTGATGATTTGGAGGAACTCAGACAAAGATGATGTTCACAAACCAACGAACCTATCCATCTCTGGCATGCACCAAATGCAAGTACTGCATGAAATATACCCTCTAAATAACATCCAAAAAAGGCGAGGAAAACACCAATAAGTCTAATGGCATCCAAGACATTGCATGAATCTGAATGTGTGAATAGATTTCTTGTCGTTGAACACAAGAGAAATCCCCCAGTCAGCAACCAATAAGGAGATGTCGACTGTTGGGTTCAAGGTTACCTACCCATAATGAAAGTAGGACCAGGGTGCACAGTAGGACTACAACCTCATGTGACTCTGAGATACACTGAGTGTATGGCTGACATGCAAAGTCAATAACTCTAAGAAATGGCTGACACAGGCTTATAAACATCCTTTGAACAAGATCATGAGACATATGGACGACTCTGGCAGCATAGACTTGATAATGAAACTTTGTGATGCATGAGCCACCAATAAAGCTCTCCATAAGGACTGGAAGAGTAACCAGCCGGAGGAGTAAACTCTAAGTAACGACGCTCAGCTTCCTAAGGTGACAAGTGGACTCAAAATTTTTTGATATGTTTAAAGGTGACACGACTTCTACCAACATGAGATAGTATTGTTTTCCCATCCGTATTTGTTTTGGTTTTTCATAGACAAGTGAATGCTATGATATAAGAGAGGAAATGAGTGTCGCTAGTAATCAACTGGTTCCAACAGTGGAACGTACATGTTCTCAATGCAAGGAGGTGCATGCAGGATGTGGACACTTGGGGGAATGTTTCCTCTTAAGGTATAGGGTGTCAAGTTGCAAAGGATATAGAGAAGTCTCTTCTTGGCTAGAGATGCAAATTGTTGAGGTAGTAAGCTTATACCGAGAAAGAGGGAACCAACAATAGGCTCAATACTGCAAGAAGGATAATGCGGTGCAATTAAAACTTAACACCAAATAATGTGCAATTACAACTTAACACCAAAGAATGTCCCTTTTTGAAAATTTAGTCCCCTAGGCTCGAAAAACTATAAAACAATACCCAGGAGAACTCTTCTAGCCACTAGTGACTAGAGTATTCCTTTTCCAAAATTAGTCTACTTGGTCTAAAAAAGGGTTAAACTGATCCGGATTTATGTAGGAACACAATGAAATACATAAATACACATAAACACAGATATGCAGTGGAAATAAGACTTCATTTCATTAATAACAAATGACTAAAATATGCTTACAGACAGAATGGAAATATACTAGCTAGGGCGCTGGTAGCTTATCTCTAAGAAGAGATGTGGTGGCTACTAGCCTCTGAACTATGTTACAATGAGGCTCAAAGGCCTATTATTATTGAGAAACAATGAAAAACCCTAAACATCCAAAGACCTAACCCTAGGAGATGAAACGCCAAGACTATGGGCCCTGTTTGGGTAAGTTGGTACATCAACTTCCCGCGGACGTAACTTTGGCATACGATCTCTGTTTGAGGCGTTCCATACCTCGTTAGAAATATATATCAGATAACTACAACTTTTGGGTGAGAAAATTCAATCTATGATACATGTTGCTCCCCATTTTCCCAAAAAATGTCATTTAATGCCTCAAAACGGCTCCGGAAGTTCAGGACCCAAAAAACTATTAAAAATAGTAAACTATGTGGAAATTGAAAAGCTGAAAGAAGAAATGGTGGGGGTCCAAGTGGAATAGGTGGGTGGCCACCAATATCCACCTGGGAGCCTCATTGTAACACAGTTTAGAGGCCTAACCCTAGGAGATGAAACGCCAAGACTACGGGCCCCATTTGGGTAAGTTGGTACATCAACTTCCCAGGGACGTAAATTTGGCATACAATCTCCATTTGACGCGTTCCATACCTCGTTAGAAATGTCTATCTGAGGAATACAACTTTTCGGTGAGAAACATCGATCTATGATCCATGTTGCTCCTCGTTTTCCCAAAAAAAGTCGTTTAAGGCCTCAAAACGGCTCCGGAAGTTCAAGACCCAAAAAACTGCTAAAAATAGTAAACTGTGCAGAAACTTAAAAACTGAAAGAAGCAATGGTGGGGGTCCAAGTGGAATAGTTGGGTGGCCACCAATATCCATCTGGATCAAAAATTTCGTTTAAGGCCTCAAAACAACTCCGAAAGTTCAGAACCCAAAAAACTGCTAAAAATAGTAAATTGTGCGGAAACTGAAAAATTGAAAGAAGCAATGGTGGGGATCTAAGTGGAATAGGTGGGTGTCCACCAATATCCACCTGGATCATTCCTCCCCCCTTAGGAATCAATGGTCTCCATTTCGTTGAGTTCCTCCATGAGATGAGGAAACTTCTGTTGAACTTGGTCCTTGGTGAGCCACTTGCCTTGGTGAAGGAGTTGGCCTGCTTTGACAACTCGATATAGAGGTATCCTTTGTTTTCAGGTGTTCTTTATCTCTGTATCCATGATCTGATTAGTTCTGTCTTGTTTCATGCAATCTGGATTTAACTCTGTTTGTGTGAGTTGTTCTTCCATGTCGAATGTGTCTAGTAGAGGTGGAAAGTAGGGCCAAAGGCGGTCCACATTGACTACTGGGTGCAGACCAAGGAATGGTGGAATGTTGAGCTCAAAGGAATTTTCCCCTACAGCCTTAGTGAGGGTGTACGGCCCGTATCGAAGTAGACGAAGCTTGCGATGGGGTCCAGCGAGGCGCTCCTTTTGAAAATGCAACCACACTTTGTCGCCCACCTGGAAGTTGTGTGGCAGCCGATGTTGATCATGTCACTGCTTGTATTTAGCATTGGATTTATCCATGATGTCATGAACCTGTTGGCGGATGTGTTGAATGTGCTCAATGAAGTTGTTTTCCTTATCAGCCTCAGACTAGACATGAGCCGAATCTTCCTGAGTAGCCACAAATGGCATGGCTATGTCAATGGGACATAGTGGCTGGAATCCCAAGCCCAGTTGAAAGGGGTTGTGGCTGGTTGAGCTATGGAGAGCTCGATTGTAGATGTGTTGTACATAGGGAAGGCTCTCATCCCATGTGTGTGGATGCTTTGAATTGTACATGCGCAGAATGTGTACAATCATTCGATTGACGACCTCTGTCTGGCCATCTATTTGCGGATGGAAAGCTGTGAACTTGGTGAGCTTGGTGTCCAGCATCGACCAGAGGCTTGACCAAAACATACTGAGGAATTTACTATCCCGATATGAGATGATAGACTATGGGATCACAAAGTGTACCCACACTCTTTCAAAGAATATTTTAGCAGTGGCTTCTGCTGTGATATTCTTCTTGCAGACCATCATAATGGACATCTTCAAGAATCGGTCGACAACCACAAAAACATAGTCATTTCCATGCTTAGTAGAAGGAAGGCCTAACATGTAATCCATAGAGATGGATTCCCAAGGTCAACTGGGGGTAGGAAGCGGAGTATAGAGGCCTTGCTTGTTAATGGTCAGTTTGGCAATGGTGCAAGCAGTGCAGGACTTGATGTACTTCTCGACATCTTGTCGAAGGTTCAACCAATAGAAATACTTTTGCAGTACTGCCACGGTTTTCTTGACCCTGAAATTCCTAGCGACGCGACTGTAGTGCACCTCCCAAATAATATTGGCATGCTCGCTTGAAGGAACACAAAGGTCTCCCAGGTGACAAAGCAAGGCATCCCGGAGGTGAAAATTGGGAACTTGCTTACCCTCCAAGAGTGTATTGTATGTGTGGCTGAATTCTAGATCACTTGTGTAGAGAAGTGGCCAATCAAAAGTCTCGTGCCCACAAGAGTTGAGCACAGTGGTTAGTGCCATGATCGGTGGTCGACTGAGGTAGTCTGCAACATTATTGGTGATGCCTTTTTTGTACTTAATGTTCAAATGAAAGTGTTGCAGGTATGTGGACCACTTTTGATGGCGATCTTTCTGCAACTTCCCTTGTGTCTGTATGAACTGCAGGGGTCGTTGGTCTATGTGGATGACCATTTCCTTTCCCAAAATGTAATGCTTCCATTGTCGACAAGCCTGGACAATGGAATACATTTCTTTTTCATAAGTGGGATACTTCCGAACTGTGTCGGAAAGTGTCTCACTATGATATGCCACTGGATGCCCATGTTGAGTAAGGTCTTCCCCAATAGCATAGTCAGAGGCATCTGTCTCAATCTCAAATGGTTGTTGCAAGTCTGGTAATGTGAGCACTAGTGTAGAGCAGAGGCGATGCTTCAAATCCCCGAATTCCTTCTGTTGAGATTCAGACCAAAATAATTTTTCTTTATCTCCTCCCTTGGTGACTTGACTCAAGGGCCAAGTGATATGAGAGAATCCCAACACAAACCTGTAGTAAAAATTGGCAAGACCTAAAAAGTTGCGGAGCTCTGTTATGGTGGTTGGGGCTGGCCAATCCCGAATGACTTGGATCTTTGTTGGATCCACATGCACCCCCCGCTCATCAATAATGGATCCCAGATATTGAACCTGGGTCATGCCAAAAGTGCATTTCTCCAAATTGGCACACAACTTGTGTTGTCGTAGTGTTTGGAGAACATATCGGATGTGGTGGAGGTGCTCTTCCCAAGTATGGTTGAAGATCAGAATGTCATCCAAGTACACCACTACAAATGAGTTGGTGAATGGCCACAAGATGTCATCCATTAGCCTCATGAAGGTTGCAGGGGCATTCGTCAACCCGAAAGGCATGACCAACCATTTGAAAAGGCCCTCCTTGGATTTGAATGCAGTCTTCCACACATCATAGGGTTCGATTGGTACCTGGTGATATCCAGACTTCAAGTCAATCTTGCTTGAATATTTCACCCCCTTGAGTTGGTCCAGAAGGTCATAAATCCATGGGATCGGGTACCTATTCCGGGCAGTGGTCTTGTTCAGTGCCCGATAGTCAATGTAGAGTCTCCAAGTCCCATCCTTCTTCTGCACCAACACAATCAGGCTCCCACAAGGTGATGAACTTGGCCGCATGTGACCTTTCTGCAACAACTCCTAAATTTGCCTCTTGATTTCATCATTCTCCATAACAGAGTGTCGATAGATGGGTCCATTGGGCAGCGATGCACCTGGGATCAGATCGATGGGGTTCTTGACCTGGCAGTGTAGAGGCACCCTTGCAGGGGACGTGAAGATGTCCTCGTACTCATCCATGACCTTATCCATCTATTGTTTTTATGCAGTGGGGCCCTATATGGAGGTCATGGCTACAATATTCCTCTTTCCCTGAGGGCAGATCATCAGGAAAACAAATTTCCTGGTTTTGGAAATGAGCTTACTACATTGTTTTGCAATAACCAAAGAGATGGTGGTAGGCGGTGCTATCTCCGGTATCCTATACCGCTTATTGCCCAAAGTGATAATAACAACACGAGGCTTGGACTCATACATAGCATGTCACTTCCACAAGTATGGTTGGCCTAATAATACATCAGAAACATCAAGAGGAGCAATGTCACATAATACCTCATCCATGAAGGGCTTGATGTTGTAGGGAAGACGACATTGTTGGCTGACGCAGAGGTCTCGTCCTTGGTGCAACCACTCGATGGTGTATGGTTGTGGGTGTGTTGTGGTTGGAAAGCCCAGCCGCTTCATGACCTCTACCGAGATGAGGTTCCTCTGGCTCCCGCTATCGACAATAAACTGCAATGGGGAACCCTTTACCCACATCTTGGCATGGAAGAGATGCTTCGCCTCCTCTGGATCTTTTGGTTCCTCCTTCTGAATCTTCGTAGTGGAAACGGTGGCATTGGGATCTGCATCGATAATCTGCTTCCCCCTATCATTCCCCTTGTTAGGTTTTGATTCAGAGTCATAGAATGCATCTGATTCAGAAGCCTTCAACTCAACTACCAGTGATTGTTTGGCCCGACACTCACTTGTGTTGTGAGTGGAGCTCTTATGGATCTCACACCACTTCCCTATGTCCTTTTTTGGCTTCGTGGTGTTGTTCTTTGCTTGTGGCTTTGGCAGGTTGTCCTGGGCTGCCCCGCCTTGGCTTGGTCCTTTTTTCTACAGTTTGAGGGTACCTTTCCCTTACTTCTGATTTGCAGACCTAAAGTCTCGCTTCTTCTATTTGAACTTTTGCTCAATCTTGGCAGCATATCGGTATGCCACACCAAGAAAGGAGATGTCGAGGAACTCCATCTCCTCCTGAATGTATCTGTGCAGAAAATTGTGGTACTTTAACACCAAATGTTTCTCTGAATCTTTGATACCCAACTTTGTGTGTAGGGTATGAAACAGATTCTTCATCTCATGCACATCTTGGTCCCTTTGTTGCCGCAGCGTAGTCCATTGTATGTATTTTTCCTCATAGCTCCCCATGGGATAATATTGTTCCTTGATGGCATCTCGGAAAGAATTTCAAGTGGGTGCATCCGAGAACAGAGAGGGTTCTCCCTCGCCCTGTTGCTCCGAGTAGTTTTCCCACCAGTCCTTGACATGGGGGGCAGCTTTGAGGAGTGCAAAAATAATCTTTTCTCGGTCGGAAAATTCATGAACCGAGAAATATCCTTCTAACAGATTCAACCATATATCTATGACATCTGCATCTATTTGGCCCTCAAATATGGGAATATCAAATTTTACTTGTACCTTAAAAGGAGTGGTGCCTCCAGAGTGGTTGTTGGATGTTGATGCGCTGCCAGTGGTAATCCATTGAAGAAACTAGGCAAAGTTGTCCATCATCACATTCCTTTGTTTCTCAAGGGCCTCCTCAAGCAACATTTTGATAGGATCTCCTACTCCCTCATCTTTCTTTTCTTCCCCCATGGACAGTCGTCAGGGTTTGCGAGGCTAATCTTGCAAATGTTCAACCAGATCGAGCCCCAACTCCTTATACCCCGACCTCATTGGGGACATGCAAAGAAAGATCAAGAATGAGAAGACCACTCTGATACCAATGATCCGGATTTATGTAGGAACACAATGAAATACAAAAATACACATAAACGCAGAGATGCAGTGGAAATAAGACTTCATTTCATTAATAACAAATGACTAAAATATGCTTATAGAAAGAATGGAAATAAACTAGCTAGGGTGTTGGTAGCTTATCTCTGAGAAGAGATGTGGCGGCTACTGGCCTATGAACTGTGTTACAATGAGGCTTGAAAGCCTATTATTATTGAGAAACAATGGAAAACCCTAAACATCCAAAGACCTAACCCTAGGAGATGAAACTCCAAGACTATGGGCCTCGTTTGGGTAAGTTGGTACATCAACTTCCCGGGGACATAACTTTGGCATACGATCTTCGTTTGACACATTCCATACCTTGTTAGAAAAAACTATCTGAGGAATACAACTTTTGGGTGAGAAAAATTAATCCACGATGCATGTTGTTCCCCATTTTCCCTAAAAATGTCATTTAAGGCCTTAAAACGACTCCGGAAGTTTAGAACCCAAAAAACTGCTAAAAATAGTAAACTGTGAGAAATCGTGTATTACTGTATATCTGTGTTTATGGTTGCATCTCTGAGAAGAGATGTGACAACTACTTGCATTCATAAGAAGATGATTACAATGAGGCTCTAAAGGCCTTTTACAATAAACGGGAATGTCAAAAGTCCTAGACATCCAAAAACCTAACCCTAGGAGATGAAGCGCCAAAAGTCAAGTGGGCCCCGTTTGGGTAAGTGAGTACATCAACTTCCCGGGGTCATAACGTTTTGCATACGATCTTCGTTTTAGGCGTGTGATAGCTCGTTGGAAAGGTATCGTCGAGGAGATTCATTTTGGGGGTTCAATCATGCCTTTGGATATCATTGAGAACTTTGATCTCGAAAAACCTTCATTTGGACCCTCAAAATGGACCCGGAAGTTAAAACCTGCTAAAAATAGTAAATTGCCAAAATTGCCAGAAAACTGTTTTGGGCCATTTGGAAAAGGTGGGTGGCCACCGATATCCACCTGGATCAATTGTGCAAGCTTGTAGGCAATGGAAGCATTAAATTTTGGGAAAGGAAACGGTCATCCACACAGACCACCGACCCTACAGTTCATACAGACACAAGGTAAGTTGTAGAACGATCACCATCAGAACTAGTCCACATACCTGCAACAGTTTCATTTGAACATTCAGTACAAAAAAGGAAGCACCAATAATGTTGTTGACTGCCTCAGTCGACCACCGATTGTGGCACTAACCACTGTGCTCAGCTCTTGTGGGCACGAGACTTCCAATTGTCCACTTCTCTACACAAGTGATCCAAAATTCAGCCACACATACAATACACTCTTAGAGGGTAAGCAAGTTCCCAATTTTCACCTCCAGGATGCCTTGCTTTGTCACCTGGGACACCTTTGTGTTCCTTCAAGTGAGTGTGCCAAGATGACTTTGGAGGCACACTACAGTCGGTTTGCTGATCATTTTAGGGTCGAGAAAACCGTGGCGGTACTGCAAAAGTATTTCTATTGGCCAAACCTTCGACAGATGTCAGGAAGTACATCAAGTCCTGCACTGCTTGCACCATTGCCAAATCGACCATTAAAAAGCAAGGCCTCTATACTCCACTTCCTACCCCCAGTCGACCTTGGGAATCCATCTCTATGGATTACATGTCAGGCCTTCCTTCTACTAAGCATGGAAATGACTGTGTTTTTGTGGTCATCGACCGATTCTCGAAGATGTCCATTATGATGGCCTGCAAGAAGAATATCACAACAGAAGCCACTGTTAAAATATTCTTTGAATGAGTGTGGTTACACTTTGGGATCCCACAGTCTATCATCTCAGATCGGGATAGTAGGTTCCTTAGTACGTTTTGGTCCAACCTCTGGTCAATGCTGGACACCAAGCTCACCAAGTCCACAGCTTTCCATCCGCAAACCGATGGCCAGACAAAGGTCGTCAACCAAATTATCATACACATTCTATGCATGTACAATTCAAAGCATCCATGCACATGGGATGAGAGCCTTCCCTATGTACAACACAGCTACAACTGGGCTCTCCATAGCTCAACCAGCCATAGCCCCTTTCAAGTGGGCTTGGGATTCCAGCCACTATGTCCCATTGACATAGCCATGCCATTTGTGGCTACTCAGGAAGATTCGACTCATGTCCAGTCTGAGGCTGACAAGGCAAATAGCTTCATTGAGCACATTCAACACATCCAGCAATAGGTTCATGACATCTTGGACAAAGCCAATGCTAAGTACAAGCAGCAACATGATCAACATCAGGTGCCACACAACTTCCAAGTGGGCGACAAAGTGTGGTTGCATTTGCAAAAGGATCTCCTCGCTGGACCCCACCGCAAGCTTCGTCTACTCCGAGATGGGTCTTACTCCCTCACCAAGGCTGTAGGGGAAAATTCCTTTGAGCTCAACATTCCACCATTCCTTGGTCTGCACCCAATATTCAATGTGGACCGCCTTCGGCCCTACTTTCCACCTCTACTAGACACATCTGACATGGCAGAACAACTCACACCAACATAGTTAAATCCAGACTGCATGGAACAAGACAGAACTGATCAGATCATGGATACACAGATCAAGCACACCCAAAAATAGAGGATACCTCTATATCGAGTTGTCAAAGTAGGTCAACTCCTTCACCAAGGCAAGTGGCTCACCAGGGACCAAGTTCAGCAGAAGTTTCCCCATCTCATGGAGGAACTCAATGCAATGGGGACCATTGCTTCCTAAGGGAGGAGGAATGATCCAGTTGGATATTGGTGGCCACCCACCTATTCCACTTGGACCCCCACCATTACTTTTTTCAGTTTTTCAGTTTCTGCATAGTTTACTATTTTTAGCAGTTTTTTGGGTCCTGAACTTCCAGAGCCGTTTTGAGGCTTTAAACGACATTTTTGATCTAGGTGGATATTGGTGGCCACCCACCTATTCCACTTGGACCCCCACCATTGCTTCTTTCAGTTTTTCATTTTCCACACAGTTTACTATTTTTAGCAGTTTTTGGGGTCCAGAACTTCCGGAGCCGTTTTGAGGCCTTAAACGACATTTTTTGGGAAAACAGGGAGCAACATGGATCTTAGATCAATGTTTCTCACCCAAAAGTTGTATTCCTCGAATAGATATTTCTAACGAGGTATGGAACGCGTCAAACGGAGATCGTATGCCAAAGTTACGTCCCCGGGAAGTTGATGTACCAACTTACCCAAACGGGGCCCATAGTCTTGGTGTTTCATCTCCTAGGGTTAGGCCTCTGAACTGTGTTACAATGAGGCTCCTAGGTGGATATTGGTGGCCACCCACCTCTTCCACTTGGACCCCCACCATTGCTTCTTTTAGTTTTTCAATTTCCACACAGTTTACTATTTTTAGCAGTTTTTTGGGTCTTGAACTTCTTGAGCCGTTTTGAGGCCTTAAACGACATTTTTTGGGAAAATGGGGACCAACATGGATCATAAATTGATGTTTCTCACCCAAAAGTTGTATTCCTCGGATATATCTTTCTGATGAGGTATGGAACACGTCAAACAGAGATCGTATGCCAAAGTTACGTCCCCGAGAAGTTGATGTACCAACTTACCCAAACGGGGCCCATAGTCTTGGCGTTTCACCTCCTAGGGTTAGGTATTTGGATGTTTAGGGTTTTCCATTATTTCTCAATAATAATAGGCCTTCGAGCCTCATTGTAACACATTTCAGAGGCCAGTAGCTGCCACATCTCTTCTCAAAGATAAGCTACCAGCGCCCTAGCTAGTTTATTTCCATTCTGTCTGTAAGCATATTTTAGTCATTTGTTATTAATGAAATGAAGTCTTATTTCCACTGCATCTCTGCATTTATGTGTATTTTTTTATTTCATTGTGTTCTTACATAAATCTGGATCATAAACTTACACCAAATAAACATCCTTTCAAATCCAATTAATGAGTGTGAAATAGACAAGTTCACTCGGCAATCTTTTCGCTTTTTAATAGAGTCAAAAAAGAGCTTAACCAAGACTCAGGGATGTTATTCTAAGCAACATATCATGGGGGAGGCCAGGGCTCCCATGCAAGACTTCTTTCGAAAGTCAGAAACTCACACATAGCTGACACAAGCTTGGGAAAACCCAAAGATTTCCAGGTCGAGGAGGATAAAACAATTGCGTATGTTACCTTATCTATAATATATCGAAGAATGCCCCTTGTATGGAAGGGTGTAGAAGAAGGAATTCGAGGCTCTACAAGATCATTCCAATCAAAGGAAATCACCCTAAGACTTGGAGGGAGCATACTCAAAGAGAGTGGAATGCTCCCTTGTTTAGAAGGTACAGAACTAAAAATGCTAAGGACATGATCGAAAGACACATCACCCCCCAAAAGAAGAGTGGGATTGGCCGAATATTTCATCGACAATGTCACTTCCTTAGACTTGTCACTCTCCAAAATAAGAGTGGGATCGATCAAATATTGCATCGGAAGGACCACTTCTTCAACCATTGGTTGAATAGGATGTGATAAAACATGGTATAGAGATGCATCACCCCAAAAAACTGGAGTGGTGTCAATCGAAGATTGCATCGACAGGACCCTTGGTTGAACAGGATGTGAGACAACATGGTCAAGAGATGCATCACTCCCCACAAGAAGAGTGGTGTCAGCTGAAGATTTCATCGGCACGACCGTTGTATCAACCAAAGAAGGATTAGAATGTTGGGAAACCAAAGATGACTCAGAACCTGAAGGGCTATCATACAAGGAATTCTCTTCTTGTACCACAACAACAGTAGGGCACAAACGGGTTAGATGATCTCCTTTGCAAAGACTACAAAGGAACTTAAGCTTACGTCCTATATGTCGAGGCTTCTTAATCGTATGAATTCCCCTGACATGACTTGTAGTGGTTGGTGACATGCTCCCAACATGACTTGCAGAGGATACTAACTCATCTCCAACATGCCTTGCAGAGGTTGGTGATGAATCCCCAACATGATTAGTAGAGGTTGGTGATTTATGTGTAGTGTGACTAACAATGACTAGAGTTGTGCCCCCAACATGACTTGCAGAGGTTGTTGACCTATCTCCAACATGAATGGCGGTGGCGGGTTGCGACATTTGAGACCAAGGTTCTGGGAAAGACTGGTTTTGAGAAATTACGGGCTAGGAAGGGTTCTGGTATACATCATGGCCCTGTCTGGTAGGATAGTATCCTCCTCCAAACTAATTCATAAAGGGTTGTAAGGGCATCGTCACCAGGGAAGCCGCTTGCGAAGAGAAAGTGACATGACAAGGGTTACTCAGGTGAGGAGATATGTTTCCCTCAGATGAAGGAACTTCATGAAGGGGGTTGCCCATACTATAAAACTGACTCCCCCTAGATGAAACACCAAAGGACAGATGAAGTTCTGCCATGGGAAAAGCGTTCATAAGAACCGGCATAGCGGAAGAAAGATAGATGGACGGGATGTAATAAGTAGAATGACCATCCATTTGAGCACTTGCTCCTGGAAAAGTGAAGCTAGGATTGGGTCCATAGGAAGGAATATTCTAACCTCCTACCATATGAGGTTGTTGAGGGATATGACTCCCACCAAACGAAAAGGGAGAAAAAGGAGGCATCATGCCTCCAGACCCAAAACTAGGATTCAAATAAGGCGATGAGACAAAGGATGGAAAGTGTGAACATGTGTCTAGCATACCAAGAGAAAAATGATTAGAGGCCCAAGGTATTGGTTGAGTATCATAATTTGACATACCACTCGGAAATACAAAAGGATTCGTCCCCATGGAATGAGTAAATACCATGGGATGGGTAGCACTAATTAAGGGAGTCACGGGGGCTCCACTAACCATAGCAATGAAAACTCATGACGCAATAAAAAATCCTAGGGCCAACTAATAATCATAGAGCACACCAAAGTAAAGCAAAAAGGCCAGTGTACACAAACATAATATAGTAATTGAAAAGAGGCCTCCCTCGCTAGAGTAGGTATGTCTTACCCAAAAGGGGCATGAGACTCCCTTAAAAAGATCAAAGGTATCAGAATCAGTTATAAGGGCCCTTGTAGGCTTAACAATGTAGTCGGTTAGATCCCCCCAGAGAAGTAATCCTCCATAAAGGTTGTGTGTTTTTTGACCCTTATCTGACTCAAGGTACCTGTAGAATAACCCTTGCAAGTAGCCTATGTGGATACCTATGTCAAGCAAATAAAGCCACCATGATATAACCAATGCGCATGAGAATAGTCGTAAGTCAGGTCCACCATATGGGTAGGGTAACAAAGCCTAAAATCTTGAAAGCACCACCTCTCAGGGTCAGATAAGGGTTGAAAAACACACAGCCCTTATGGAGGATTACCTCTCCAGGGGGATCTAACCGACTATGTTGTTAAGCCAACAAGGGCCCTTATCTGACTCAGGGTACCTGCAGAATAACCCCTGCAAGTAGCCTATGTGGCTACCTATGTCAAGCAACTAAAGCCACCATGATATAACCAATGCCTAGGAGAATAGTCGTAAGTCAGGTCCACCATATGGGTAGGGTAACAAAGTCTGAAATCTTGAAAGCACCGCCTCTCAGGGAGGTAAAGGTACTACCAAGAACCCCAAATATGAATAGATCCCCAGAAATATCTTTGACTCTAAGAAGGTATTAGAGGGATATCTCGGCAACCAACTTCGCGCGAGTTCGTGCTTAACTTCGGTGTGAGTGGAGCCTTGTGATATCACTAATTATACAATGGATTTCACCACTCCCTTAGTCAAACACATATGTTGAGTTTAATATCCTTGGAGAATTTTACTCACAAAATCCTATTCCAAGGCTCTATATCTTAAGATAGTTTGTGTACCCTGAAAAATAAAATCATCGTTTCTAATCAATTTTAAGTTTATCAGCGTTACTTTTAATGACTTTGTTTACTCAAAATATGTGGTCGTGAAACTGATGATGTTGTGACTTAGCATATAAAAGAAATGAATATGAATATAATGCAAAGTCCTAACTTCAATTCTCAAAAAATGATAATCTTTTCACAAATGCAACTTTCAATTTGATTATGCAATTTCAATAAGATACAATCTTTCCATGTATATCCAGATCAATATCAAACAACCCAAAGATCAAATGCCAAAATGCAGAATGTAAATTTTTTTATTTTCAATATAAAGAATAAAAATGCAAGGACTGAATAACAACTTGATATATAGACCCTACTATAAGAAAAAAAGAGACAAACCAAGCAGGATACCAAGAAGCAAACACTCAGCCCAAGATGCAAGGAAAACCAATGAAAACTATGATGAGAAAGAAGAACCGCCCGAAAATTCAACCAAATAAAGGTTTCCTATCACTCTGTAGGCACTCAACAATTATGACAGAGACCCAAGAAGACTCATCAACCATCAAAACTCACCCAGCAAACACCAAACTCAACAATCAAGCAAAAAATATTGATGTACGCGTTTGTTTAAGAAAAAATTGGGTATGTACATGCCCTGTAGAATGACAGCTTGCGTATGTATGCGTCTGTCAAGGGAAAAACCACGTATATGTATTAAAACACTGCCAGGTTAAGGATAAGGCCAAGAAACTTAGATTCAAAATTAAAATAGGTTGTCAAGCAATCATACGACAAGGAAACTCAAGTTAACTGAGAGCAATCAAAGGAGAAAAACAATCCAAAGCCCAAAATAGAAGATTCAATCCCCAGTATGGTTGCCAATTATTTTATGAGGAAAATCATTCTATGGCATGGGGTAAACCACAACAAACGGAATGACTGCAGAAATAGACTCTAATCCTAAGTATGCCATATAAATGTAAATGCTAACAAGACAAGATAAAGAGCCTACCTCGTCCGGATGTTTGATGAAGACCACCGTAGAGCACGTGACCCAAATCTTTATACCTACAACTTGTCCTCGACAACCAAGAAACACAATCATATGGTGATGATATATAAAGTTATCACACAAAATAGTAGAGTCCATTAATATTCATAACAAATACACCCATGGAATAATAATTCAAATATTTGCAAGACATCAATTGGACGAGAAATGAGTATTTCTATTAAAATATGATCAACAAAAGTGTATGAGTGACAAACTTTCCTATCGGCATGTCTCAGAACCGAGAAACTAAGTCCCTTCCTGCTGGGCCTCCACCACTTCAATCCTCCACCAAAGGAAAGCTCATATTAGAGAGACAATGAGGTTCTCCATCAAAGAGGGAAGAGCTTGGGGGTTGAACAATGTGTTCAAACTTTAAAGGAAAAAGGGATGCAGACTCAATATGAAGTGAATAATTCTTCTAGAGTAACTTTTCTCTCAAAAGTTGAATTCTCTCCTCTTCCATGGCTTGGATATGGCCTATTTTATAGCCTTCAAATGAAACTGAAGAGCAGATTCAGAACTTTTCCAGTATATGGAAGGTCAAGGATCATGGATCTTGTGACGTGACATGGAAACCCAACACAAGTTTTTATTTTGGGTACGAAACCCGATGTACTTGGGATGCAATGGTGCAACCTACGTATACGCATGTTGTATATATGTTAGGGCATGTATATGTGGAAAAATATGATTTTTAGCTCTGGGAAGTGCAAAAGGGGAGTTCAAGTCTACATAGGTAAATGGAAAAGGCCTTCTAAGCAAGTTGCATGGGGTGAGGTAAATCTTGTTATAACAAGCGTCCTCTAAATTTGTGTGAACTAGCAATTATGGTTGGCCATGAACAAAGCCATTTTTAAAAGAAAATTGCTACTCCCTTCTTATGTGGATGCTCATGCATTGGGACAATTGGGAGAATATCTCACTTCTAGAAGAATAAAAGTGGATAAAATTGAGCAACTAGAAAAAGAAGAGGAGCTCTAGATGTTTAAGATGAAGGTCAAAATTTTCATTTACTCTAAAATTACCCAAATATCATTCTGGTAACTTTGGGCTTCACCTTGGGAGTAAAACGTGTGGCTTTCTTCTCAATCGGGATTTATCTTGTGTTTTGATGGGGCATCAAAAGAAAACCGGGGGGAGGAAGGTGGATGAGGGGTGCTCTATGGCCCTAGAGGTAATCGAATCATGGAGTTTTCCTAGAATCTGGGCATCACTTCAAATAATGTGGTCGAAGTCTTTGCGGTTTACCAAGGGCTCATATTAACACAAGAATATCATATCAATCATATAACAATATTTGATCACTCTAAAAACACCATCAAATATTTCTTATTGGGTTTTGCACCTAAAGATGCCAAGCTTCAGGGAATTATCAAGAGAACAAAGCTACTCTTGACCAACTTCCAAGCTCAAATCTTCCATATCCTAAGAGAAAATAACGGGGAAGTAGATGGGATGGAAAATATGGAAATTGGTATGGCCCTTGGTTCCTTGAGATTCCAAGGGCGTGTCATCTTTGTAGCACCCCCGCTAATGGAAGATAGTATAATTAAAACTGAGGTATAATGGGCCCACGTCGAAGTTGGGAAGACACGTGATTCTAGCATGCAGTGTTGGGTTCATTACATATGTTATCAAAGGTATTTGCGCAGAAGTACTATCACCTTCATCAGGCTCGTGGGGAAACTCGTGATGTGTTCAACGATGGTCCCTTCACTAGAAATGAGTGGAGAGGCTCTATGCAACACAAGTACTTATTTTCATGGGAATTTATCACATGCGGTACACTGTAGTAACAATCCAACTTTAGTGTTGATGGATTTGCTGATGGGAGAAAAGGTGGCAATGATTAATGAGAATGAGGTGCAATGGATAATACAGGCCATGAAAGCCTCATCAGGACTTCTGGTGAGTGGGAAGATCTTTACAAACTAAAATAGATGCATCCTCGCCTCTCAAGGGCTTATTAAGTTTAGGGGAATGGTATTGCATGACATTAACAAAGAGTAAGCAATCGTACTTTTTCTATTTTTTTTGGTAAACCAGTGTTTGGTATGATACTAGAGAGTCTTTTGACTTCAATGCTGGCTTGAGGGAGTGGTTCTCTAGTGGCTTGGCGGAGGAGGCCACCTCTTTCTCCGATTTCCTCAGTGGTTGGAAGACGACTCCCAGCAGAGAAAATTGGTCGAGATCCTGGTAAGTCTTCTCATTCTCCTGATAGTTACAGTCGGGTTCCAGTTTGTATCTTTCCTCTGGTCTGAAAATTATGTGTGCGATAGTAGAGGGTTCTCTTGAAAGCGATCCACTCTTCCTTCTTAATGGAAAATTAGTTTGATTTTGAGAATTAGTCTTGCTCTAGTAATTATTGTTGGTTTTTTATCTGTGGAGGCCAAGTCAATTCTATAAATCGACCCCTATTCCCAGTATATTAGTATGGAAAATGAGAAAGAGCCAGCGAAGGCACGTGAGATAGAAGTTGAGGAGTCGGTGGAGGACAATTTCACTTCCACCCATCGACTCTCTCTCAAAGTGGATTCACACATCTCGACCTTATCCTTTGCTCTTGACACTATGGTCCAACACATAGTGCTCATTGGAAAGCTCCAGGATGAAGTGGACTTCCTCCGTAGACAGAGAGAGTTCATGCAATGACAACTGGATGTGAGGGTGTCAACTTTAGAAGCCTAAGTTTATAATCAAGAAAGAGGAGATTTTGGAAGCCATGGGGACAAAAAGATGAAGATATTTCCTTATTTGAATTTGGATGTGAAATCACCAACGAAAGAAGTGATAAAGGAAGAAACTTAGTTCTATCAATCCAAGTTTTGTTTTTTGTATGGTAATTGGAATATGGTATCTGAAAAACTATAGAAACTATAAAACTTTTGAAAGAACTTACTCAGTTTTGTTTTAGTGTATACATTACGAGCATTTCCTTTTGTACCCAACAACACCCTCTTATTGACTAAATTTTTTTATTCTTATATATTATATAAGTAATAAAGAAGCTTTTAGATTCCATTCTCAAATGATGATAATAACTATTAATTATAAATTTAAAATTAACCATTATGGAAAAAAATATACAGCTATAAATAAATAGTACTTTCCATTCATAAATACAAACTACCTCTACTTTGTTTATATGTATCCATCCTTTTCATAAAAAATAATAATATATATTATCTAATTACAAATATAACAAAAATAAAATAAATTCTATACATATTAAAGAGAGAATTGTTTATATGTATCCATCCTTTTCATAAAAGAATAATAATATATGTTATCTAATTACAGATATAACAAAAATAAAATAAATTTTATACATATTAAAGAGAGAATTGATATGTATCTATAGTATGAAAATGGTTATATAAAGAAATTAAAATAGAATACCCAAATTATATATATTTAAAATTACTATAAATATAATATTTATATAAAAACATTTTACAATATAAATATAAATATTTTAATCACAAAAAATTAATTATTTATAATATTATATATTTATATTTTTACATAAATTGTAAATTGTAAATTTTATTTAATTAAATAAGATTATAATCCATCTAAATTTATTTTAAATAATAAAAAAATACAACTTAAAGAAGATTTGACCATGATATTTTTTATCATAATTATAATATTTAAAAATGTTAAAAAAGTTAGTTTGACCATGATATTTTTCATCATAATTATAATATTTAAAAAGGTTAAAAAAGTTAGTATTATTTTGATATATTGAATATTTAAAATATATATTTTAATAAACAACTTTATATATTAGATATTTATGAGTATTAGTAGCAAGTGACTAATAATTCTTATGATTTGAAAAGTCTCTGAAGAAGTGGGATAACCATGACTTCCCAAGTGGTCACCCATTCCAAGATGCCTCAAGCACGCTTAAGTGTGGATTTTTCCTCACAATTAAGCTCACTTAGCTTGGTACCCCATTTGTAGATTCTTAGCAAGTATCGTGCCTTATGAACTATCCACCCACTTAGAGCTCCCTTCACTCTTATTATCTTCCGAACATATTAGATATCATTTTGGAGATTAACTACTTAGAGTAAGTCATTAATTTATGACCAAGTATAATGCCTTATGAACTATCCAATTAGAACTCCACTCTTATTATTTTGAATAATTATTTTTTTTAACTATTATGTGATTAAAAACATATTAAAATTCCAAATAAAACCATAAACCATTATGAATCAGAATAATTCTGAAATCATTAAAATTAATGTATTTAATAAACTTTATCTTAAACTATAACCCATTATGAATCAGAATGATGCTGAAATCATATTTAAAAATTAATGCGTTTAATAAACTGTCTTAGAAAATTTAAATAATTTGATATTAATATTGTTCTTGTATTTTTCTAATGATTAGATTTCGACTTGGAATTATTGATTGTAGTTGATTGTAAATAATAAAAGGAAAAATAAAATATGACATTACAAATGTAAATGGTGCCTTCCCATCTACGGATATTCTTCCCTTTTTAAGATGGTATTGCCCATATACATTCAATAATGTAAAATATTATTTTGCTGAATGAATGAGATGCGTGCTCGACAGGAATAAATGCAATATTTTGTTGAATGAGATGCCTGCTGGACAAAACAATTGTTGCTGTGACAGAACTGAACTAATTTATAGAAATGGAAAAGTAACTTTATAATATCGTGGTACTTCTATAATAATCTTGCTCTCTCACGTGATACTTCTAAAATTTTACAAAATTTTAAGATGAACGGCCAGTGGAAGATTGGCGATTGTCTATACGAGAGGTGACATTTATTTGTTTTTTACTGCATTCCATTGTCTGATATGATGATCGCGTGCTGTCATTTACCATTGTTTTAATGGTTGATAAATGGCCTTGCAGTGATAGCCTTGTCAGGATTTTTGTCGACTGTGAAGGGTTTCAGGACTCTGTCGCGTTGTGCATCACTCGAAGTGTTACCAGCTCAACACAATTAAGTAGAATAGAAGGGTTCGGGACTTCTGTCAAATGTAAAGGATCTTAGTGCTGTGTCGTGTTATCAGCTGGACACAATTCAGTAGATTAAAATGGAGTAGGCTAACTCTAGAGTAATTAACTTCGGAGCAAACAGATTTTTCAAGTGAAAAATGAATCTGAATCTAGTCACATTTTCAGGGGTAGTAGGAGTTTCGCATGAATCAAAGTTTCATTCATTTCAAAACTTTATGTAGGTTTTTGTCCATTTTAAACCAATCCAAATACTCAAAAAATAGATCGAGTTTTAAATTCACCGAAAATTTAAAATAGAACCCAGGAACATGGATCCTGATTTAAATAACAGTTCTACCTCAATTATGTTTTTGTTTATGATGTCATACTGAAAACAAATTCATATAAAAGTAAAATTCCGTTTGGATTAGTGAGATAATAAGTGTACAAAATCGGGAAACAAAAGTGAATTAATGATCAGACAAGTTCAAATAAAGTGAAATTCTGTTTTGATTTGTTCCATTCTTTTTCAAATTCTATCTTATCAGGAAGTACATCAAAATCTTATGGAATAAAGTTTTGTGCCTTTCCAAATCTCTTTGTCAAAATCTGTTGTGAGAAAGTTTTATGATAACTGTTATATGCATATACTCCTTACCAAATTTTTAGGGTTCCATCCCTATTAGTTCCGGACAGTTCATTCTATGTGGTCATTGAATTTTACCACCATCAACTGCAATTATACAATTGTGAATAAGTTGAAATACTGCTACGTTATACGCTGCCAACCATGAGAAAAAACAATTCCAAAAACTATTAAGCTTCTGCGAATAAGTGAAGACAGATTAAAAACAAAATATATATGTACAGTAGAGGATCAGAGGATCCATATGGACAACATAGGTCCTTGGGTACTGCAATATCTGAAATGAAAGATCCATTCGGATGCGCTAGGGTATCCTTCCTAGCTTCCTCTTATATTGTTATTTTTTAAATATTATTTGATCCGTCTTTTTACTGCATGGATTGGAATGTGGACGAAGATATCGACAAGCTGCCGCCAGCCCTCGTCTTGTATGAGGCAAGGAGACAGAAATGGAGGATATGTCGTATAGGCGGCAAAGGCGTTCAATTCAATCAATTAATACACTGGCTGGAAGAGAACCGTCTCCACGTGATTACCCACCTCCTCGTTGTTGCAGTGTGCGGCATAGTAGAAACTCTTGCCAACGACGAGACACAGACGTTTCACTCCACTCGGAACAGGGCTGTACTGGTGTCGGTATACTGCCCGGACCAAGTGCCCCATGCCCTCTTCCGCACGACGTTTTAGCCTGTCGTCTTCCTCGGTACCCGACGGGGAGTCACATCCCTCCTCCTGAAACATCAGCCATGAATTCAGATTTTTATATACGGTGGTTCGATTCTCCCAAATTAAAAAAACTGTGGCCAAATGACAAAACCTATATATTTGACTGCTACCTTGTACGTTGCGATGCGCCGGAGAAGAGAACAAACTGTGTTTGTCACCTTCATGATAGATGAGAAATCAGGGTGAGATATCAGGTCAGGAGATATTGTTTCTCGGCCAAGAAATGCTGCCGTCAGTACTACGATCTCAGCTTCCGTGCCGAGCTTCTCGTGGTCTTGCGCGTCCGTGAGGTCCTCCGCTTCGCTGGCCAACCAGTGCTCCCACTGCGTGCCAAGGAGTGCAAATGGGTTAATGTCCCGAGTACTTTTTTATTACCTATTCAAGGACTCCAACAAGAGTTATTTTGTTTTGCATTGGATTTGAATTGGAATTACTCTGTGTCTCAGATCGCCACTGATGTCTCGGCCCTGCGCGACGACACCATCGACAGAGAACAAGTTAACCATCCTGAACAGACATGAGAATAGTCGTTTTGCGCTATTTGGACTATCCCGCATCGCCCTTCCGTCCCATCTGCCAAAACCCACAAAACAAACAAACCTATCGGATTTAGACTGTCGAAGAGCTGTCTACATTGTTATTATTTGACAACTTGGTCTCTGTAGTGATTATCCCCCATGAAAGCGGTGCAAGATTCGAACAAAATAGAGTAAAGCCAATAGGGGATGAACGGATCAGAACGAATCGAAAGATATAACAAGATGAATCTCAATCGCGGAGTTGATTAATTACTTCGGCAAAATTCCATGACCTAGCTACTACTTTTACGTTGAAGAGTTGGGTTTTCTGACGAAAAACCATGTAGATTTCTGAGAATCGTTTGCCAGAAAATGAGATAATCTACCATGTAGATTTCTCATGATTGCTTCTCAGAAAATGAACGGAATTATGAACAGGCAACATGTTTATAGTTTAAGATGTGAATGTTTAACGAGCGGATCCATGTTTCAGGGCGTTGTTAAGTGTGAACTGAAATGCCTCTTTGTGCAGGAATCGCAAATGCGTCTTCATGCAAGAATTGCAAGTTGGATGTTTCATGCAGTGATTGATTGCAATTTTCTTGTTTTAAAAGATCAAAAAAAATTAAATCAAATTTCTAAAAGCTCAAAGATTCTAAAAACTTTTAGAATTACATTTTTATAATTGTGTTTTTTTTTAAAGCAAGGCTGAATTTTACTGTAAAAATTTCACAAACTTTTAGTATAAACTTTTTAAGTTTTTCAATTTTTTTTGGTATTTTTTCTCACAAGTTTTATCCAAAAATATTTAGAAAAATAATTGGATTGTCTATTTTAGCATTTTTAGATGGCATATAACAGGTAATATGCATTTAAAATTGTTTATGCACTTAAATTATTTATGGATACTGAATCTATTTATGCATTCAAAATTGAAAGATATAAAAAACTTAAAAAAATAATATAAATTTTATGATTTTTCAAAACTGTTTATGCACTTAATTTATTTATAGACACTGAATTTATTTATGCATTCAAAACTGAACAATATAAAAAACTTTAAAAACAGAATGTAAATTTTATGATTTTAAATTGACTGTAATTTCAATTAACTTATAAGAATTTACAATTTATACAACTTTTTCCCACAAGTTTCATCCAAAATCTAACTAAATATTTAGACAAATAATTGAATTACAAATTTTAATGACTGAAATTACATATATCAAATACCATAAAATTTTTGAAGGCACTGAATCTATTTATACAATCAAAACTAAACATTATAATTTAAAAAATATATATATATATATTTTTTATGATTTTAAGTTTACTATACTTTCAATCAACTTGAAAGAATTTATAATTTACACAATTTATAACTTATAAAATTTATAACAAAAAAATATGGTTATGCAAAATTATAATTTTGAGAAAATTTATAATTAATATTATAGTAAATTACAATTTGATTAGAGTTAAAACATTCATATTTATCATAAAAATAATTTTATATAAAAATTATATTTATAATATACTTATTTATATATCAATTTAGTATATATTTTTATATAAATATCATATTTATAATATTCTTATTTATATATAAATTTAGTATCTCATATATATATATATATATATATATATAATTTTTTTCTTTCTCTTGTATGTGTATTTAAAGATATTTTTATTTTTTATTAGATTTATATTTTTTTTAAATGGTAAAACATATTCATTTGTTCATTATTATTATTCAAAGAAAATAAAGATATTTGAAATAATAGATTGGTAGTTTTTAAGGAAACATACTTTCACTCTTGTCAAATGCCTTTAAGAAGAGGAATCCAAACTCTTGACTAATTAGAAACTATGTTAAATTTTAATTTAACATAAAAAAAATTAATCTCAATAATATTTTTAAAAAACAATATACAATAGAAATATATGCTTTCTAATAACATTTAATTTTAGTCTCATATAATATTATATCCATATTTATCTAACAAATAATATTATCCATATTAATTTAAGTTAATGTTATTTGAAAAAATATTTTATCTTTATTTTTATATATTCACACATAATATTATTAATATTACTTTACTTTAAGTTAATGTTTGTTATTTGAAAAGATATTTTATCTTTATTTTAATATATTTACACATAATATTATTAATGTTATAAAATTATTTTTATCTATTATATTATATCATTTAGATTATATTACTAATATTATATTATTTATTATATGTGTTTTTTAAACTTATATAATAAGGTGACATCTTTACCATATATTATATGATATTAGATTACAGAAACATCTTTACCACATTATTAATGTGGTGATATCTTTACCCTCTACCATATTATATTATAAAAACTTATTTTTAACACAGTAACATATTTATTATATACTATATTTAATTATAAAAGTAACATATTTATTATATACTATGTTTAATTATATAATTATAAAAGCATCTTTCAAGAAAATAACATGTTTATCATATACCATTTTAATCGTAAAAGTACCTTTCAACATATTAAAAAAAATATTAAATTGTAAAACAGCTTTCAATTTGTCCTTTCCTAATCAATTTTTTTATTTCTCACTGTTTAATCAAATTTGAAATTAACATAAAATTTTTGCTTATTTTAAAACTTAATCTTTCAATTTGTCCTTTCCTAATCAATTTTTTTATTTCTCACTGTTTATTTTTTTATTTCTCACTGTTTAATCAAATTTGAAATTAACATAAAATTTCTGCTGATTTTAAAATTTAATCATACCAGGAAAAGTAAAAGTTAAATCAATTATTTGCCATCTATTGAACATGCCAAAACGTTAAAGTTGAACTAAATCACCTGTTCTACTTTATGCGAGCTTACTGGAACGTTAATAATGAATCGATTAATTGGTTATAAAAATATCTCACCTTGTAAATGCATCTAGAAACTGGCGTCTGTGATGTGCGAAACAATTTTCTCCAGAAAAAAAGATTCTAATTGCTGCCATAAGTACTGCAGATTTTGCCCATGCGAGCCTTGCGGAAGCCATATCTGGTTCGTAAATCGCAATAGCTGCCAAGAAATACGATTTTACTATTTGATCTTGGCGCAATCCCAGCTCGTCCAATCCGGATTCTCTGTACCACCTACAAGACCAGAATTAAAAGGAAAGAACGAATTAGATGCCAACCAGTCTGGGTATTTTGTATAAATTCATGTGCTGGTGCTGTCTAACACTTCAAATAATATGCAGATATGGAGTTTTGCCTTATAATCCCATGCAGCTCCGTTCTGTGGATGGACTGGCATATATTGAAGTCGGCCTTGGCGAGCTCGATGTAAGTTTTGTTGTTCACAATTGGCATTCTGCGTGTCGAAGACATTAATGGATGAAGATTTCTACAGATTGACAGGAATATCTTGAATTTGAAACAATCTATGAAATGAATTTACTCTTGGAATAAGTTCTGTTGACAAGCTTAATACCTATATAGTGCCTTTCCAATCCAAACATCGTCTACTCTGTACTGGTTAATGTACATTCTTGTATCAATTCGAGGTTGGCTGGCATACCATGGAAATTTTAAAGCATATTCCACCTGCGCCATTAGGGTTAATCATCTTAATATCAGCCACTCAAGCGAATGTGCAGAACGCCAGTAATATGCCAAAAAAAAATACACGCATAAATTCATTACCTCTTCCTTTAAACCTTTGGCAATAATCCACTTGTCCCTGAGCTGTTTCTCTGCTCTCTTTTCTTCAAGGAAATTCTTAGTAAATACTCTGGCCTCTTCGAGTATGGATTCCCCAGGAAACGAAAATTGGGAGGCTCGATATAAGTTATACATTCCTGTAACCGTTTGCTTTGTTTGACCGAAGAAACAGAAGAACTGATCGTCTTGCTTAAAGTGATTGAATGCCTCTGTAAGTAGGCAATAATTAGTCATAAATAAACAGATAATGTAGAAGATTGTTATGAACAGATTGAGTTTCAAAGATAAGGGTTAGGGTTTGGAAAAAAGGGACTACAATCATTTGATGATAGTGTTCTTTTATGAAATGGTACAATGTCATATATAGAGAGAGAAAAGTAAAATATAAACAGACTTCATGAAATTTTAATTGATTTACATAACAAAAATATATTAAAAAAATCAATAAAAGATATTCTATAGTAATCTGTGAAAATTACACTTCCACCAAGTAATATGACGAAAGAGTTTTTATCTTCTAACCAGCAGTGACATCGAATCCGTGCGAACGAAGAAGTCTGAAAGCCATGGATGTGTCATCTACATCTTTGACTGGAGAATCTCTTGCCCAGCCGATACCTTGATTAGTCCAATATCTGCAAATTTACAGTTTAGATTCTTCAACTGCGTAATAATACTTAAACCAGGAGATAGCAATTAAATAAGCATTAAATGTAGAGAATCACCTGTAGACATATTCAAGACTGTCTGTGATCTCGCTCTCAAAATATCGGGCGATACCAAGGCGTTCAATACGATCCACAGTCCACAAACGTTCGAATAAGTCCACGGGATAGACATTCGGTGCTGGCATCAAACATAATTAATTATGCAGTCATTTCATTGCTGTTTCATTCCAAACTTGAATTATTTATGATAGAATTCTTTCAGAAGGAAGATCCCATGGGAAATTCAACTAATGCTTTTACATATTAGTGGTTGGATGGTGTCCCTAATATATCTGTTGGTATAAACTAATTTACTTTACACAGTGATTCAAACTAACTAACAAAATTGACCACAAGATTGGTTTAACTAACCTTTTAAGCTATTTATTACAGCAAGAGCTAGTCCTGATACAATTACCTCGGAGCTAGCATGAAACATAATTACAAACCTAGTTTACTCTATACAGTGATTGAAACTAACTAACAAAATTGACTACAAGAAGTTTTTTAACTAACCTTTTAAGCTATTTATTACAGGAAGAATTAGTCCTGAATTCAATTACCTCGGAGCTAGCATGAAACATAATTACAGACCTAATTTCAGTCAGTTTATTGATCTTCCAATACAAATTTGAACTGTAATTTTAATTACCTCCTCCATCATATTTTTTGGTGATCTCGTTTAGATACCGCAGACAATTAGTGTCACTAGTTTGGGCAAGGGCACATGCTGTAGAAGCTGGCGAGAATAAGAATGATCCGTTCTTTGATTGTAATTTCAGAAGTTCTTCCCAATTAACCTTGTCGCGCAATCCTTCCAGTGAGTGCAGTAATGTCGATGGAAACTCGTGCAGAACTTTCATTGGTATCCTGTACCAGCCCCAGCTTCAAGTTATTGCTCTATAAGGCTTAGTGTTCTTTAAATTTGTCTTGAATGATGTAAACTAATTTGTACCTTTTCATTTTCAAATCCCTCTCATCGTAGATTTTCTGTAGGAATTCTGCATCATATGGAAGGTCTAGCTCCATGATTTTAGCATCTTCCATCAGAGCAGGAAATACAATCTCAAAGCCAACAGGAGTATGAGCATCGTGTTCATCGTTCATTTTTGGAATATATGTTTGAAGAAAACTCAATCCTGGAGAGCATAACATCCAATTATCAAAAAAAATCCCCCATAATACATGAAGTCCAAAGTTTGATCACAGTAAGGTCGAGCTTGTAAAGGGTGTAAG
>ML784877.1:555287-570049 GCA_009831015.1 Picea engelmannii | reverse complement strand
GTTTAATAAACTGTCTTAGAAAATTTAAATAATTTGATATTAATATTGTTCTTGTATTTTTCTAATGATTAGATTTCGACTTGGAATTATTGATTGTAGTTGATTGTAAATAATAAAAGGAAAAATAAAATATGACATTACAAATGTAAATGGTGCCTTCCCATCTACGGATATTCTTCCCTTTTTAAGATGGTATTGCCCATATACATTCAATAATGTAAAATATTATTTTGCTGAATGAATGAGATGCGTGCTCGACAGGAATAAATGCAATATTTTGTTGAATGAGATGCCTGCTGGACAAAACAATTGTTGCTGTGACAGAACTGAACTAATTTATAGAAATGGAAAAGTAACTTTATAATATCGTGGTACTTCTATAATAATCTTGCTCTCTCACGTGATACTTCTAAAATTTTACAAAATTTTAAGATGAACGGCCAGTGGAAGATTGGCGATTGTCTATACGAGAGGTGACATTTATTTGTTTTTTACTGCATTCCATTGTCTGATATGATGATCGCGTGCTGTCATTTACCATTGTTTTAATGGTTGATAAATGGCCTTGCAGTGATAGCCTTGTCAGGATTTTTGTCGACTGTGAAGGGTTTCAGGACTCTGTCGCGTTGTGCATCACTCGAAGTGTTACCAGCTCAACACAATTAAGTAGAATAGAAGGGTTCGGGACTTCTGTCAAATGTAAAGGATCTTAGTGCTGTGTCGTGTTATCAGCTGGACACAATTCAGTAGATTAAAATGGAGTAGGCTAACTCTAGAGTAATTAACTTCGGAGCAAACAGATTTTTCAAGTGAAAAATGAATCTGAATCTAGTCACATTTTCAGGGGTAGTAGGAGTTTCGCATGAATCAAAGTTTCATTCATTTCAAAACTTTATGTAGGTTTTTGTCCATTTTAAACCAATCCAAATACTCAAAAAATAGATCGAGTTTTAAATTCACCGAAAATTTAAAATAGAACCCAGGAACATGGATCCTGATTTAAATAACAGTTCTACCTCAATTATGTTTTTGTTTATGATGTCATACTGAAAACAAATTCATATAAAAGTAAAATTCCGTTTGGATTAGTGAGATAATAAGTGTACAAAATCGGGAAACAAAAGTGAATTAATGATCAGACAAGTTCAAATAAAGTGAAATTCTGTTTTGATTTGTTCCATTCTTTTTCAAATTCTATCTTATCAGGAAGTACATCAAAATCTTATGGAATAAAGTTTTGTGCCTTTCCAAATCTCTTTGTCAAAATCTGTTGTGAGAAAGTTTTATGATAACTGTTATATGCATATACTCCTTACCAAATTTTTAGGGTTCCATCCCTATTAGTTCCGGACAGTTCATTCTATGTGGTCATTGAATTTTACCACCATCAACTGCAATTATACAATTGTGAATAAGTTGAAATACTGCTACGTTATACGCTGCCAACCATGAGAAAAAACAATTCCAAAAACTATTAAGCTTCTGCGAATAAGTGAAGACAGATTAAAAACAAAATATATATGTACAGTAGAGGATCAGAGGATCCATATGGACAACATAGGTCCTTGGGTACTGCAATATCTGAAATGAAAGATCCATTCGGATGCGCTAGGGTATCCTTCCTAGCTTCCTCTTATATTGTTATTTTTTAAATATTATTTGATCCGTCTTTTTACTGCATGGATTGGAATGTGGACGAAGATATCGACAAGCTGCCGCCAGCCCTCGTCTTGTATGAGGCAAGGAGACAGAAATGGAGGATATGTCGTATAGGCGGCAAAGGCGTTCAATTCAATCAATTAATACACTGGCTGGAAGAGAACCGTCTCCACGTGATTACCCACCTCCTCGTTGTTGCAGTGTGCGGCATAGTAGAAACTCTTGCCAACGACGAGACACAGACGTTTCACTCCACTCGGAACAGGGCTGTACTGGTGTCGGTATACTGCCCGGACCAAGTGCCCCATGCCCTCTTCCGCACGACGTTTTAGCCTGTCGTCTTCCTCGGTACCCGACGGGGAGTCACATCCCTCCTCCTGAAACATCAGCCATGAATTCAGATTTTTATATACGGTGGTTCGATTCTCCCAAATTAAAAAAACTGTGGCCAAATGACAAAACCTATATATTTGACTGCTACCTTGTACGTTGCGATGCGCCGGAGAAGAGAACAAACTGTGTTTGTCACCTTCATGATAGATGAGAAATCAGGGTGAGATATCAGGTCAGGAGATATTGTTTCTCGGCCAAGAAATGCTGCCGTCAGTACTACGATCTCAGCTTCCGTGCCGAGCTTCTCGTGGTCTTGCGCGTCCGTGAGGTCCTCCGCTTCGCTGGCCAACCAGTGCTCCCACTGCGTGCCAAGGAGTGCAAATGGGTTAATGTCCCGAGTACTTTTTTATTACCTATTCAAGGACTCCAACAAGAGTTATTTTGTTTTGCATTGGATTTGAATTGGAATTACTCTGTGTCTCAGATCGCCACTGATGTCTCGGCCCTGCGCGACGACACCATCGACAGAGAACAAGTTAACCATCCTGAACAGACATGAGAATAGTCGTTTTGCGCTATTTGGACTATCCCGCATCGCCCTTCCGTCCCATCTGCCAAAACCCACAAAACAAACAAACCTATCGGATTTAGACTGTCGAAGAGCTGTCTACATTGTTATTATTTGACAACTTGGTCTCTGTAGTGATTATCCCCCATGAAAGCGGTGCAAGATTCGAACAAAATAGAGTAAAGCCAATAGGGGATGAACGGATCAGAACGAATCGAAAGATATAACAAGATGAATCTCAATCGCGGAGTTGATTAATTACTTCGGCAAAATTCCATGACCTAGCTACTACTTTTACGTTGAAGAGTTGGGTTTTCTGACGAAAAACCATGTAGATTTCTGAGAATCGTTTGCCAGAAAATGAGATAATCTACCATGTAGATTTCTCATGATTGCTTCTCAGAAAATGAACGGAATTATGAACAGGCAACATGTTTATAGTTTAAGATGTGAATGTTTAACGAGCGGATCCATGTTTCAGGGCGTTGTTAAGTGTGAACTGAAATGCCTCTTTGTGCAGGAATCGCAAATGCGTCTTCATGCAAGAATTGCAAGTTGGATGTTTCATGCAGTGATTGATTGCAATTTTCTTGTTTTAAAAGATCAAAAAAAATTAAATCAAATTTCTAAAAGCTCAAAGATTCTAAAAACTTTTAGAATTACATTTTTATAATTGTGTTTTTTTTTAAAGCAAGGCTGAATTTTACTGTAAAAATTTCACAAACTTTTAGTATAAACTTTTTAAGTTTTTCAATTTTTTTTGGTATTTTTTCTCACAAGTTTTATCCAAAAATATTTAGAAAAATAATTGGATTGTCTATTTTAGCATTTTTAGATGGCATATAACAGGTAATATGCATTTAAAATTGTTTATGCACTTAAATTATTTATGGATACTGAATCTATTTATGCATTCAAAATTGAAAGATATAAAAAACTTAAAAAAATAATATAAATTTTATGATTTTTCAAAACTGTTTATGCACTTAATTTATTTATAGACACTGAATTTATTTATGCATTCAAAACTGAACAATATAAAAAACTTTAAAAACAGAATGTAAATTTTATGATTTTAAATTGACTGTAATTTCAATTAACTTATAAGAATTTACAATTTATACAACTTTTTCCCACAAGTTTCATCCAAAATCTAACTAAATATTTAGACAAATAATTGAATTACAAATTTTAATGACTGAAATTACATATATCAAATACCATAAAATTTTTGAAGGCACTGAATCTATTTATACAATCAAAACTAAACATTATAATTTAAAAAATATATATATATATATTTTTTATGATTTTAAGTTTACTATACTTTCAATCAACTTGAAAGAATTTATAATTTACACAATTTATAACTTATAAAATTTATAACAAAAAAATATGGTTATGCAAAATTATAATTTTGAGAAAATTTATAATTAATATTATAGTAAATTACAATTTGATTAGAGTTAAAACATTCATATTTATCATAAAAATAATTTTATATAAAAATTATATTTATAATATACTTATTTATATATCAATTTAGTATATATTTTTATATAAATATCATATTTATAATATTCTTATTTATATATAAATTTAGTATCTCATATATATATATATATATATATATATAATTTTTTTCTTTCTCTTGTATGTGTATTTAAAGATATTTTTATTTTTTATTAGATTTATATTTTTTTTAAATGGTAAAACATATTCATTTGTTCATTATTATTATTCAAAGAAAATAAAGATATTTGAAATAATAGATTGGTAGTTTTTAAGGAAACATACTTTCACTCTTGTCAAATGCCTTTAAGAAGAGGAATCCAAACTCTTGACTAATTAGAAACTATGTTAAATTTTAATTTAACATAAAAAAAATTAATCTCAATAATATTTTTAAAAAACAATATACAATAGAAATATATGCTTTCTAATAACATTTAATTTTAGTCTCATATAATATTATATCCATATTTATCTAACAAATAATATTATCCATATTAATTTAAGTTAATGTTATTTGAAAAAATATTTTATCTTTATTTTTATATATTCACACATAATATTATTAATATTACTTTACTTTAAGTTAATGTTTGTTATTTGAAAAGATATTTTATCTTTATTTTAATATATTTACACATAATATTATTAATGTTATAAAATTATTTTTATCTATTATATTATATCATTTAGATTATATTACTAATATTATATTATTTATTATATGTGTTTTTTAAACTTATATAATAAGGTGACATCTTTACCATATATTATATGATATTAGATTACAGAAACATCTTTACCACATTATTAATGTGGTGATATCTTTACCCTCTACCATATTATATTATAAAAACTTATTTTTAACACAGTAACATATTTATTATATACTATATTTAATTATAAAAGTAACATATTTATTATATACTATGTTTAATTATATAATTATAAAAGCATCTTTCAAGAAAATAACATGTTTATCATATACCATTTTAATCGTAAAAGTACCTTTCAACATATTAAAAAAAATATTAAATTGTAAAACAGCTTTCAATTTGTCCTTTCCTAATCAATTTTTTTATTTCTCACTGTTTAATCAAATTTGAAATTAACATAAAATTTTTGCTTATTTTAAAACTTAATCTTTCAATTTGTCCTTTCCTAATCAATTTTTTTATTTCTCACTGTTTATTTTTTTATTTCTCACTGTTTAATCAAATTTGAAATTAACATAAAATTTC
Organism: Picea engelmannii; assembly: GCA_009831015.1. NCBI lineage: Eukaryota > Viridiplantae > Streptophyta > Pinopsida > Pinales > Pinaceae > Picea > Picea engelmannii. The sequence goes on along the minus strand of ML784877.1, from coordinate 564,736 downwards.
TGCTGATTTTAAAATTTAATCATACCAGGAAAAGTAAAAGTTAAATCAATTATTTGCCATCTATTGAACATGCCAAAACGTTAAAGTTGAACTAAATCACCTGTTCTACTTTATGCGAGCTTACTGGAACGTTAATAATGAATCGATTAATTGGTTATAAAAATATCTCACCTTGTAAATGCATCTAGAAACTGGCGTCTGTGATGTGCGAAACAATTTTCTCCAGAAAAAAAGATTCTAATTGCTGCCATAAGTACTGCAGATTTTGCCCATGCGAGCCTTGCGGAAGCCATATCTGGTTCGTAAATCGCAATAGCTGCCAAGAAATACGATTTTACTATTTGATCTTGGCGCAATCCCAGCTCGTCCAATCCGGATTCTCTGTACCACCTACAAGACCAGAATTAAAAGGAAAGAACGAATTAGATGCCAACCAGTCTGGGTATTTTGTATAAATTCATGTGCTGGTGCTGTCTAACACTTCAAATAATATGCAGATATGGAGTTTTGCCTTATAATCCCATGCAGCTCCGTTCTGTGGATGGACTGGCATATATTGAAGTCGGCCTTGGCGAGCTCGATGTAAGTTTTGTTGTTCACAATTGGCATTCTGCGTGTCGAAGACATTAATGGATGAAGATTTCTACAGATTGACAGGAATATCTTGAATTTGAAACAATCTATGAAATGAATTTACTCTTGGAATAAGTTCTGTTGACAAGCTTAATACCTATATAGTGCCTTTCCAATCCAAACATCGTCTACTCTGTACTGGTTAATGTACATTCTTGTATCAATTCGAGGTTGGCTGGCATACCATGGAAATTTTAAAGCATATTCCACCTGCGCCATTAGGGTTAATCATCTTAATATCAGCCACTCAAGCGAATGTGCAGAACGCCAGTAATATGCCAAAAAAAAATACACGCATAAATTCATTACCTCTTCCTTTAAACCTTTGGCAATAATCCACTTGTCCCTGAGCTGTTTCTCTGCTCTCTTTTCTTCAAGGAAATTCTTAGTAAATACTCTGGCCTCTTCGAGTATGGATTCCCCAGGAAACGAAAATTGGGAGGCTCGATATAAGTTATACATTCCTGTAACCGTTTGCTTTGTTTGACCGAAGAAACAGAAGAACTGATCGTCTTGCTTAAAGTGATTGAATGCCTCTGTAAGTAGGCAATAATTAGTCATAAATAAACAGATAATGTAGAAGATTGTTATGAACAGATTGAGTTTCAAAGATAAGGGTTAGGGTTTGGAAAAAAGGGACTACAATCATTTGATGATAGTGTTCTTTTATGAAATGGTACAATGTCATATATAGAGAGAGAAAAGTAAAATATAAACAGACTTCATGAAATTTTAATTGATTTACATAACAAAAATATATTAAAAAAATCAATAAAAGATATTCTATAGTAATCTGTGAAAATTACACTTCCACCAAGTAATATGACGAAAGAGTTTTTATCTTCTAACCAGCAGTGACATCGAATCCGTGCGAACGAAGAAGTCTGAAAGCCATGGATGTGTCATCTACATCTTTGACTGGAGAATCTCTTGCCCAGCCGATACCTTGATTAGTCCAATATCTGCAAATTTACAGTTTAGATTCTTCAACTGCGTAATAATACTTAAACCAGGAGATAGCAATTAAATAAGCATTAAATGTAGAGAATCACCTGTAGACATATTCAAGACTGTCTGTGATCTCGCTCTCAAAATATCGGGCGATACCAAGGCGTTCAATACGATCCACAGTCCACAAACGTTCGAATAAGTCCACGGGATAGACATTCGGTGCTGGCATCAAACATAATTAATTATGCAGTCATTTCATTGCTGTTTCATTCCAAACTTGAATTATTTATGATAGAATTCTTTCAGAAGGAAGATCCCATGGGAAATTCAACTAATGCTTTTACATATTAGTGGTTGGATGGTGTCCCTAATATATCTGTTGGTATAAACTAATTTACTTTACACAGTGATTCAAACTAACTAACAAAATTGACCACAAGATTGGTTTAACTAACCTTTTAAGCTATTTATTACAGCAAGAGCTAGTCCTGATACAATTACCTCGGAGCTAGCATGAAACATAATTACAAACCTAGTTTACTCTATACAGTGATTGAAACTAACTAACAAAATTGACTACAAGAAGTTTTTTAACTAACCTTTTAAGCTATTTATTACAGGAAGAATTAGTCCTGAATTCAATTACCTCGGAGCTAGCATGAAACATAATTACAGACCTAATTTCAGTCAGTTTATTGATCTTCCAATACAAATTTGAACTGTAATTTTAATTACCTCCTCCATCATATTTTTTGGTGATCTCGTTTAGATACCGCAGACAATTAGTGTCACTAGTTTGGGCAAGGGCACATGCTGTAGAAGCTGGCGAGAATAAGAATGATCCGTTCTTTGATTGTAATTTCAGAAGTTCTTCCCAATTAACCTTGTCGCGCAATCCTTCCAGTGAGTGCAGTAATGTCGATGGAAACTCGTGCAGAACTTTCATTGGTATCCTGTACCAGCCCCAGCTTCAAGTTATTGCTCTATAAGGCTTAGTGTTCTTTAAATTTGTCTTGAATGATGTAAACTAATTTGTACCTTTTCATTTTCAAATCCCTCTCATCGTAGATTTTCTGTAGGAATTCTGCATCATATGGAAGGTCTAGCTCCATGATTTTAGCATCTTCCATCAGAGCAGGAAATACAATCTCAAAGCCAACAGGAGTATGAGCATCGTGTTCATCGTTCATTTTTGGAATATATGTTTGAAGAAAACTCAATCCTGGAGAGCATAACATCCAATTATCAAAAAAAATCCCCCATAATACATGAAGTCCAAAGTTTGATCACAGTAAGGTCGAGCTTGTAAAGGGTGTAAGTAATGGCTCTTCTACCTTTATTGACTCCTAGAGAATGGATGTTCCAGGTTTTAAGTGCGAGTACGCAAGCTAGCGTATTAATAATTCTGTCACGAATGAGAAACATAAGTGGATCTCCCCATGACCCATCTTGGAGCTGATTATTGATTAGCCATTGCAAACTAGAAGGGAACTGAGGTTCTGAAGAGCCATTTAAAGCTGGAACCAGTGCTATCCATGCTGTGTCATATGCAGAAATAGTAATTTCGCCGTCTTCCATTGATCGAAGTATGTACTTGACTGTTTCTATCCAGCTTTTCATCTTCATGGTCTCTGTACTGATCTGCCAATTTGTCACAAATTTCACATACAAGAATTAGTCATACGAATTTTCACATTTACACAACGATGATCAGTATTGATATAAACCAGAAGAAATGGTTTTTTTTTTTGCATAAAAATTAGCAGAATAACCTGAAGATTTCGCTCTCGTATCTCAATCTGATCAGTGGTCGAAGATAAAAATTGGACGGCGCAGTGTTGAACTTCCACCGATTTTGACATTTTCATGTCACACACCGGAAACACCGCTTGAAAAAAATGGAGATTTGCAGCTGTAAAAATTCACAGGATAATATTTAGTACAGAGCTGAGTATATAAAAGAAACTTATTCAGACAGCAGAATCAAAGAAATTTTTTATGATATTCTGTAAAAAAATTACAGTAAATACAAAGCACAACTCTGCACAAACGAAAAACGATTAGAACACACTAAAAAAAAAAGAGCTAACAAATAAATGAAAACATTTATGCCACCATGAATATCTGTAACGAGTAAACATTAATATGCCTCAAGCATAATAATGCATAACATTACAGACATCCGACATTACTGTGAGCATGGATTGCAGTAGACATTATGAAAATGCTTAACAATAGACATTAATGTCAGTACTAACAAACGATAAAACTCTTATCTTAAACACGATCCAATTATTATTTCAATTATTTTGCTTACTTGATCCGTACACTGTATATAAAATTGAACAGATTCTCGATACCAATAACTAATAAGTGAAAATAATTCTACTTTTAAAGATTTCTTCAGCATTAACCAACTTAAAACGTTCACCTGCTTCAAGGTATACCTCGAGCTCTCGATTTTGCTATGGTAAGCTAGAAACTACAATTCTTCAAACTGGTAGAAACTGCAGCTATAACAACTTTGAACAGCAATCCATGTATATCTGGTTCTTGCAAATTTTAACCTAGAATCTTGGAACAAACAAATATTGCAAATTTTAACCTAGAAAGTTCTAGAGCTTATGATCTATATGTATCATTTACCATGAAACTATGGTATCCCAGCTTGCATCTTTTGTCTGAGAACAGTGAAGCATTATTTCCAGAATATTGCACACCTTCTCACAACACAATATTGGATCCGACAGAAGCCATCTATCCGATATCTAAAACATATAAATTAATTTCACCAAAGCTAATCTACTCCTTCATGACGAGAACGGGGCAGAAAGCCCCTCAAGCAGCATTTTATAAGCCTGGATTATTTGTATTACAATCAAAGAATCATTAATTATTTCCAGGTGTTGTGGAGATGATGAATATTCTAGCTCCATAAGCGACAAGATCAACGTCCATTGAGAATCTTATTACTGTTGAACGAGCGCTTCTAATCTAATGCAGTCTCCACGGTCGTTTGTTATTATCCATAATTTTATTTTGTATCTGAGCACGAACGTCGACATCTTCTGCGTATAAATCAAATGGTTGTTCAAGTGGCATTTTGTGACAGTTAGAATATTATAGAATTTATTCCCGCCAGGTTGGATTCGATCGTCCATTCTCTGGCCATCCCTTGTCTTCGCCTGTTCTTATTTATAATTCAAAGAAAACAGGACTGGTCTACGATTTTTCGATTTTAATGTAAAAGAAAAATCAGAGTACGTCGACGGTCGGACAACCCGAGAAAAAGCAAATATGTGATACAGAATTAACCAAATATCCACAGACATGATCAACAATTAGGTTAAACTAACCTTTAAACCAGTGGTCTTTTCACTGCAATCAATTGGCATCCTCAGCGGACTAAACTAACCTTTAAACCAGTGGTTTGTTCACGATAATCAATATGTACCCGCACCAGACTCACTAAAATTGCTGCGGGGCTCTGACATACCATAATACTGCTGTTAGTATAACATGGCCGGCATGGCCTTCTTGCAAAGCGAACCGTTGTCCTGTTAACGCCGCCATCCATCCGTCTGCGCATTATTCAATCCTCTACCATTTAGTAATCACACATCATTAACTAAAATTTGAAATTTTAACTGGGTTAATGGGTCCGCTTTATCTGAAATCGTACTCTAAACGCCGCCTTAAAAAATCTCAAACACTTCAAATACATTGTAATCTAAACCACTCAAATATGAAATTCCATTTTAAACCACTCAAATCTTCAAATACATTGTAATCTAAACCACTCAAATATGAAATTCCATTTTAAACCACTCAAATCACTCAAATCTGATCCATTTATTTTTCTAAATTTTTAATTAGATTTAATTTCATTAAAAAAAATAAAAACTTAAAATATTTAAAATTTACATTTATTCTAAACTACTCAAATTTACAATTTCATTTATTTTTCTAAATTTCTAAAATTTCTAACCAGATTTAATGATTTAATTTCATTAAGAAAAAATAAATATTTAAAATATTTAAAATTTACATTTAGGATTTTTCACTTGTTACACAATGTTTATGTTGATATTTTGTTCTACTAATTTACTAATTTAAATGATCTTGCTAGAGTTGAAATGTTTCTTCTCTTTCTATATTTTGATATTACTCTATTGGAATTGTTTTTCTTTATGTTTCTTCTCTTTCTATATTTTGATATTACTCTATTGGAATTGTTTTTCTTTATGTGTTTAGATATTAATAAAAATTGAATTGTTTTTCAAATATTTTTATTTAGAAAAAAATTGCAAATAAAAATATCATTGTACATAAATATAAGTTAGATTTATGTAAAATATGTTATGTAAGGTATTTTATATCCCTCCACATTTAAAGTATCTACTTTTACAGATAAAGAGAAATTAGTGAGGTAATACTCAAATGGTATTGCATTATGTTTTTATAAAAAAGAGGATGTGGGGACTCAAAGAGTTTATAGGTATTGTGGGGTATAAAAAAGGGTATCTAGTAAAATCAAGGGTTTGTTTTAATGGAAAGATGTATTGAGAGGGAGATTCAACAAAAGAATTTTGGGAGGTATTTCTCAATATCTAATGAAATTAAGAGTATTCTTTAATATCTCAATTGGTATGTGATAGGTTCACGAGTGAAGACCTCGTGAAGATATTTATGTTAGAAATTGTTTATACTTATTAATAATATATTTGCTTATAAAAAAATCTAATATTTATGAGGAACAAATTTTCCTCAGCTCCATAGTGAAATTTAACTCAATTTCAAAAGATTTGTCACACTACCAACGGTCTTAACCATTTAACTTAGCAAAACTATGGTGATCTTGGAACACTTCCCTTAATGGGTTTTTTAGCACATAAATGATTTTTTAAAGAATTCCAAGTAATCCCTTACCTTCTGAAGGTCCAATAGGTCAATTCGGTCTCACTGGAAGTTCATCATCATCTTCATCATTATTTTAATTATGTAAGATTTAATAAAAAAATAAAACTATAAAAGTTATTATAAAATAAAATCTTAAAGAATTCCTAGTAATCCCTTACCTTCTTAAGGTCCAATAGACCAATTTAGTCTCAGTGGACCACCACCACTGCCACCGCTAGATCATCATCATCATCATCATCTTCTTCTTCTTCTTCATCTTCATCATTATCATCATAGTCATTGTCATCATCATTATCATCATTGTCATCATCATCGTCATCATTATCATCGTCATCGTCATCATCACCATCACCATCATCATCCTCCTCATCATTGACATTCCTCATCCTCATCCTCATCATCATCATCATCATCATCATCATCGACGCCCCCATCATCATCGTCGTCGTCGTCATCGTTGTCGTTTTCATCGTCGTCGTCGTTGTCATCGTCATTGTCGTCATCGATGGTGGCAACGTCATCATCATCACTACCACCACCACCACCACCACCAACAGCATTATTGTCGTCATCGTCATCATCATCTTCATCATCATCCTCATCCTCATCATCCTCATTATCATTATCATCATCACCATCCTCATCGTCATCATCATCCTCCTCATCATCATCCTCCCCATCATCATCATCATCCTCATTGTCATCATCATCGTCATCATCCTCATCGTCGTCATCATCCTCATAGTCATCATCATTGTAATCCTCGTCCTCATCATCATTTTCATCCTCATCATCATCATTGTTAACCTCATCAACCTCATCACCATCGCCATTTTCATCATCATCATCATCATTTTCGTCATTGTCATCACCATCATCATCATCATCCTCCTCGTCCTCGTCTTTGTCGTCAACATCATCATCATCATCATCATCATCATCATTGTCATTGGCGTCTCTTTCTTCATCATCCTCATCATAGTCATCCTCATCCTCATCCTCATTCTCATCGTCATCATTGTCATCATCATCCCCATCATTGTCGTTCTCGTCATTGTCGTCATCATCATCATCATCATCATTGTCATTGTCATCGTTATTATCATCATCATCGTCATCGCAATCATCGTCGTCATCATTTTCATCATCATTGTTGTCATCATCATTGACGCTACCACTGTTGATTTAAAACAAAATCAAACTATAAAACATATATATATTCTCCAAGGACAACTTTACACTTTTTTTTAGGTATACAAACATGTGTGAATGCAAGCTAATGATGGTCTCTCATAACACGTTTGTGGCAATGAAAACATGGAAAAACAACAATATGTTAACTTGGAGGAATTATTCAAGGTACCTCTACAATGAATTTAAATATGGTGTGAGAATATTAAACGTAGGAAATCGGATTAGCTTTCTGAATATAAAACTTGTATTCATAGAAATTGTGAATAACTATGTCAAATTTGATTTTATTCTAACAGTGGTATGTTATTTTTCCAACAAAATATAAGGTATATGTCTTTGCTCGTGCAAGTGTTGAGTACCTTAACGATGGCATTTCATTCCAAAAACTTGTATAATTGTAGAGAACACGTTGTTCTAGTGCGGTGTATTTTTTGGAAAGTTATAATATTAATTTTATATATTTTTTAAATTATCAAAGTCAATATATTCTTGAAATTACAATGTGTTTTATTCATGCAAGCTAAGAGGGTCCTAACATGATCAAAAGTTTTTTTAATTTATTTTTAGATCATAGATATCGATCTCCTCTAATGTGGCATATAACTCATTCTAGAAATGGTTAAGACCAAAAAAACCTATAGCATAAATAAGAGAGGTATGTATTCTAGGATTTTGATATGTGTGAAGACAAAAATAGATTAAAAATAGTAAAAAATATTAATTTGAAAAAAAAAACTATATATTTGGAATCTGCATAGTCAACTCTATCTATGTTTATAGTTTCGTCAACAAATGAATTATGTATCCTATAGAAAAATAATGTTAAACATAGAGATATGGAGAGGTATTCACAAAAATGGAGGTTTTTATCAATTTGCAGACCGAACCATTAGGTTTGTCATCCTGAATCTAAAACCAAGGAAACCAAGTCAGCATACACTTTGTCAATCATACCCCAAAAAAATTGAATTCAAAAATGAGTGCACGTGCTCTTAAGAGAATGCACACTTTCCTAAGAGCACACATGTGCTATAAGAACATGCATGCATCAAGGATGATTTTAAGGATGGAAATTTATATTAAAATGTAGAAAGATGGGTTAATATTACTAGTCCTTAATATGCAAATTGTAAAATGTTTGGCAATAGTTTTATAAAAATATTCAAATTTCTAAGGATTTTATATATTTTCTATAACATTTTGGCGATTTTTAAGGTAAAATCATTTTATTCTATGGAATTTGGGCGAATCATTTTTATAAAAAATGGAAAATAGCGAATCTTTTTTTGGGAAAAACCATGGAAAATTAGCCCATTTGTGAAATTTAGCCCCTAAAATCATCTATGGCATGCATTCCTAAGAGCATGCACGTGTTCCTAAGAGAATGCATGCGCTCATATAATATATTCCTTATTTTCCATCTCTCTCTCTCTCTCTCTCTCTCTCTCTCTCTCACACACACACACACACGTGCCTACATCTACTCATCTCTCCCTCACACTTTGAATCCCCCTCCCTTTCTCTCCCTCTCTCTCCCCCCTTTCTCTCTTTACCTCTCTCTACCTCCCTTCCCTTTCTATCCCCCCATTCCTCTCATGCTCTCTATATCCCCCCTCTTTGTATCCCTCTCACTCTCTTTCTCTACACCCCCCCATGTCTCCCTCTCTAACCCCCTGTCTGTCTCCCTCTCTCTCCCTCTCACACTCCTGTACATGGTAATACCTATAAATGGAATGGCCTAGACATTGCAA